>MJUU01006305.1:0-19369 GCA_002080025.1 Modiolus philippinarum
GCTCGTGAAAGACCTTGCAATTGTTCTCTGAACAATTGAGTTTTTAATGTTACTTTCTATTTTAATCTTTTTTTTATCTGATTATGTCTTCTAGTTTCCTAAGTTAAATTTTATAAATATTGTTTTTTCTTTGCAATAAAGCAGTCTTATCAATGAATGCATAAAACAACTGCCATGAGACAATCAGAAAATGGGGGCCTGGGTAGCAGAGTTATTAAAGTAGTTCTACTATGTATAGAACCACTGTAGTCTTACTCCATTGTGTCGTGAGTTCGCACCCGCATTGTACACTACAAAAAAGGGTGCACTCGTACAATCGTAAGTGATAAGGTATGTCAGTTACCTGCCGAAGGTCGTTGGTTATATCCGGGGACTCCGGCTTCCTCTTCCACTAAAACTGACTATCGTGAGATAGCTGAAATACTGCTGAAAGTGACGATAAACCATATATCAATCAATTAGAAATGAAAGAAAAATTTCATGACATGAACATTTTGTATTATAGATAAACTTTACCAAGTTTATAATTGAAGTAGTGCATAAAGCCAACTCTGGAATTACTATGGATACCACTGTACCAGTGATAAATTTTAGCCCTTCCTTTTTTCAACAGTTGACAGAAGTTATGTCAACTACATCGAGCAGGTGAGTATGCTGATTTATCGGTTATTTCTATGAATTCCTTTGATAATGTTAAATTTCACCGATACTCGAAATTATCGAGTAACCAACAGGTTGCTGTAATTTACTATTCTTAATTGCAGCCATACACGTCATAAAATGAATGCAAAGTTTGTAGAAGTACAAAAAATAGACAAAGGAAAATATCAATTTATCATGGCGTAACAAATCAAGCTAACCGTAATGGGCTTATTTGATACTGGCTGGTGGGATTCGTTGTGCGATAGACGATACAAGCATAGTCATCAAATTTCATGAAATGTTCCATTGTCAGTCATATTTGAAATTACATAACGAAAGATGATATCCAGCGATATACAATTCTTTCGAGTTGTTAAAACTCTTATGATTTTCATAATAAGTGCAGTATATTTTAATTGCCAAACTGCTGTTCTTTGTTTGTTTGTTAAAGACATCGCCGTTTTTGTTTCAAATAACAACACTGTTACTAAGTAACGTTAATAACGACAACAAGATCTCACAGTGGTCCAATAGAAACGTCGAAAAGGTGATAGCACATCACGCGGGATGTGTTATTACTTGGCGCTCGACCAATGAAATTCTGGTAAAAATGATACTAAGTAAAACAAGTTCATATCTAACTCCAGCTTTAAAGTCTCGTTGTGTACCACAAATAACTATTCGTGCAAGAAATAGAAATTAGCGTGCATCTTAAAAGAATTCTATTTCTTTGTCGTTTCAGGACTATAGCTAATTATGCATTGTGGATGTTTTTAAAGGAGAACACAAAAGCTTTACCCAAACGTTTCAGAGAATTACAACAAAAATACGAGCAGGTATTACAAACGTTTAGCCTATGGGGGTGCAATCGTACACCTATGATACTTTGTGCCGGCAATGTTTTCGAGAGTTTAAGTGACACTGATTTCTACGTATTGTGAAGATGAAGAATTTTAGATATAGCAAGTTTCCAAATAAAATCGGTATTAGGACCAGACCAAAGTGGGTTGGTGAATATCCTCTGGAATTTACAGTCCACCAGCAGAGGCATCGGCCAAGTGGTAATAAATAACAAAATACCTTAGTTACTGTGAATTTAGTGTTTGCACGCGGTAAAAAGAAGTTTAAGTTACTATATAGGGAAAAAATTAACACTTACATGGAGGTTAATCAGAACTCTTCACACAATAATGATATTCCTTGGTTATTCGTTGGATATTGTAACATTCAAACTTGTCTGTTTGCTTCGGTTTGAAGCAATGGCCGACTTACCTGTTGAATCTTCTCGGGTCGTTCCATTTTCCAGTTGAGGCAATGGTCGACTTACCTGTTGAATGTTCTCGGGTCGTTCCATTTTCCAGTTAAATCAATGGTCGACTTTACCTGTTGAATCTTCTCGGGTCGTTCCATTTTCCAGTTAAAGCAATGGTCGACTTACCTGTTGAATCTTCTCGGGTCGTTCCATTTTCCAGTTAAAGCAATGGTCGACTTACCTGTTGAATCTTCTCAGGTCGTTCCATTTTCGAGTTAAAGCGATTGACTCAATAATGACTTAATAACAAGAACCTTATATTTTATTATACCTAGCAGTTTACTGCAAATAAGTTCAAGCTATTCGGTAAACAATAAACAAAGGAATGGTGAAAAAGTAAGGGTAATAGAAAATTATCGAATAGTATTGTAAAGAGCCGAAATCCAAAGGGCAAAAAGATAAAGCAGTTGCACAACCGACGGGAAAAATTGTCATCCGCAATTGTCCCGACTTTGTACAGGCATTAAAAAAAAGTTGTTTAAACCGGTATTATGGTTTGCTGCAAATACTTAACTAGATTTATAAATTATTTTCTCTAATGATATGTGAAATTTAAACTGGTTTTGACCGTTTGTATAAATTTTCACATTCAACATATGTTGAATAAAGCCCCGTGGTATTTCCCGAGAAATCTATTCGGAATGCAATTCTCAGTGTTTATCATTTATCAATAGAGAAAAAGTTCACAACACTGTATTCCCGTTCATTACCATATTTTATCCACTCCCGATAGTTTAAGCTCGGAAAGCCAAGCATTTAAAATTTTAAAATTTAAAAATCTCTAATAGATAAAATATGGTAATGAATGGGATCTTGAGTATTCTATAGTTGTGTATTGCTAAGTGATTTATTGATTCCAAAATATATATTGTTTTATTCCTTTGAGACAGTTTCTTTTGAATTCTGTTATAGGCTCTGTTTGGAAGATCGCAAGCTAGGCCAAGATGGAAAACATGCTTATCGTCTACAAATTTTTACGTGTTTCTACTGGCAGTAGGCGCATTGTTTGTAGAGGCGCATTTTCAGAAGGAGGCAAAAACTGATGTTTGTATTTTTCACCTGTCTTACAATGGAAACCTATTAAGTTTTGAGAGTATTATTTATTATTTATGTAAGGCAAATTGCTCTTTATGACATTTGTGTAGATACTCAGTTCATTCATTTGTGTATATTTGCCATCAGGTTCAAACTATTGCTAAGTGAATATATCAAAGTATATAGCTAGAATTTATCATTTGTCTAGTAATAAATACAGGCGTTTTGAATATGTGATACAGTGCATGGAGTTCATTCCGTATTCACACTATGACGTCATAGCCTTTATCGCATACCCTTTATCGCATGGCTTACCCTTTAGCACACACCCTTTATCGCATGGCTAGCCCTGTATCATACACTTTTTAAAAAAAAATTTTTCTTTAATTTGACTTTTTTATTAAAAAAATTGGGGGTAAAATTTTGGGGTGGTAAATTTTTTTGGGAGGGTAAAAAGTTTTTCGGGGGTAAAAAAAAATTTTGGGGGTAGAAAATTTTGGGTAAAAAGTTTTTGTGGGGGTAAACACATTTTTTGGGGATAAAAAAATTTTTTGAGGGTAAAAAAAATTTTTGGGGGGAACACAATTTTGTTTGGGGATGGGTTATTTTGTGAAGTTCAGTTAAAAAGATCCTAGCAAAGCTTTTTCCTTTACATGTTTGATTTTATTCCAACCACCTCCAGTCCTTTACGCCCATTTGTAAATTCTCTTCATTCATGCATTTTCTCTTGCCTATTTCAATTTTTGACAGTATTTTTGTGATTAAGTAGTCCTCTGTTTAAATGTATGATAAACTGTATCATCCCTCGACCAATATCATCCCTCGGGCCAGAGGCCCTCGGGCTGATATTGATAACTCGGGATGATATCGCATGTGATACGGATTTTGCCATGTATAATTTCCTATATAATCATTTTTATACATGGTACATATATACCGTAAAAGGGCATATTTTTGCATGATTTAAATTTCGCGATTTTGATTCCTCAACATATTCGCGGGGTTTTATTTCCGCGAATCTCACTTACCTTTCATTACGTTTGTAATAAAAACAAATTTACGCGAGGGGAAATTTTCGCGAATATGAGCCAATCGCGAAATTAGCGAAAATAAACCCCTCGCGAAAATTTCCCCTTTTACAATAGTATATCTTTACAATGGCTATAATGATATGTTAATTTAAAGGTTGAGACTGTAGTCAAAGTTAAGAAGAAAAATGATTTTATTAATCATCGTAATTCAAAGATTTGAATTATTTGATTTTTTGGGAGTTTGGGTGATATGATACACCCATTAATAACTGCCAGGAATGTATCGTTTAAAGTAAGCACCAAACCTAACCTACTAAGTATTTTGATTACTGTGAAAGATTTATTTTTTGTTGGAATGCAATTTTCGTAGATTTCTTGGTTCGCTATACCACGAAATTAAATTCCCAACAAAATGCATATATTTTCCTATAGTTTTACTGTAAGGAATTTGAAACCACGAACACGAGACAGTAAAATTTATAAAAAAAAAATTGATGTCCGCGAATAAAATTACTTCAACAGTATTCATTATAAAATAATGTTTCTATTTCAATCTCGCGCATTTGAATTCTTTGGGGAATCATGGGAATACATTTCGTCATCACCTACTGAAACACTTTATTTTTATGCATCTTAATGCATATACTTGTCGTCAGACATTCAAGCCTTGAAGTTGGCCAATCAACGAAGTCATGAGAAGAAGCCCCGCCTATAATGAATACCGAATTACCAGTTCACCATACCATGAAATATAGTCTATGTACATTACGGCTATCATCATAAAAACTGTCCCTTAAAATCTAAAATTCTATCAAGGACGTATCTCATTTGAAAGTTCTGACAGTGTAATATCCCATCGAAACACATTTATTTACTTTTGCCGAAATGTAAATTATAGGTGTACGTGTATTGAGACATTCATGAAAATGTAGATAAAAGTAAACAAAGTCAGCAACGTGCTCGAAAGGACCTTATCGGTTTATCAAAAGATGTAATCACATACCTACCGAAGTTTGAAGTTTTACTATTTTGTGACCTCCATGTTCTTGAAACGATCGGAATATTCTGCTTGAACAAATCTACATGGATACTGTTTACTAAATATATATTAATTGCCAGTGAAAAGGAGATAATCCGAGTACTAAAAATAAATATGTGTGGCATGAAACTTCTAAAATGCTAAATGCAAAATATTAAATCTGGATCAGAATAGAAGGTGACGACCACTTTATTCTTTGTGTGTGTGAGGGTGCATATTTCTTGTAATTAAAATATTCTTGGCAGAATAAAGTGATAAATAAATATCCTGGCATTCACTTCCCTGTAAATAGATCAATAATCTGCCCCCAGAATTCCACATACATATGGTAAAAATAGAATAAATAAACTTGCCATTAAGTGTTTGAAACTAAATAAATTTTCTGACCTGTAAATTTTAGGAAATAAATGTTCAGGCTCGACAAACTTTGTCAGGCCCCCTCAGAATCAAATGATTGTTCCCTAATGGAATGGAGTATTAAGGTATGGACTGTTGATTTTCTGAGGGGTTCTGCAATTTTTACCGAAGTAAGGATTTTCCCCTTATACAATATGCAAGGAAAATGTAAGGAACCAAATCTTTATTTTTCTAATTACCGGGTTGAAGACCAGATTATTCTTATAATTGGAGTGCCTGTCAGAGCTCATCTCCTTCTGAATTTCAAATGGTCAGGGCCCAGATGCACATTATTTCAATATCCATGGGGTACGGTCTCTGTTTCAAAATATTCTGGTCTGATCAGATTTGATCAGAGTGAAAACATATTGAAAAATAGTAATTAACTAGAGTGCCTCCGGATCAAAATTAAAGGGATGCCAAGCTATTTCAGGAAAAGAACAATCCAGGCCCACTAGATCTGCCTAGGAGTGGCAAGCGCTGTCACACTTTGATTGTTTAAAAGATATTATTCACTCTTAAAATATACACATACTTTGCTCATTTTTTGTTGATGATTCAACATCTTTACCCGACATAAGCATGAATGAAGCGTTGTTCAACATCAAGCGGGTGTATTACGCTCAAGACTTTGTTAGGGGCAGTCTCATACTGACTTTGAGATTTGAATGCTTCCCCATTATTTAAAGCATATTGGTTACTTCAAAACGAAGAGCAGATATTAAGCGTTGCCCCACTGCTAAAGCGTACCACGTATTTGTAGTTATTTACCATGTACATTTACTCTAGGTCCCTTTATTTCATGTGCCTTCAAAAAAAACTAAATATTATTCGTGGTATCCAATCAATAAGACTTATGGCTTATTGAGGGCCTACATTCAGTCTACAATCCCTACCAACAACACTCTCCTTATCAGTGACATTCAAATATTCTGTCGCATAACATTGAGCATGGTCATTTTATAACTACACTATAAAATTGCTGCGTAGAGATAAACCAAATAATAAGTGATCCATCTATCTTATTGTTTACTATTGCAATTCACTGAACCATTGTAAAATGAAAATAATATTAAAATGCATCCCCTTGAATGAATCGTCAGTAATTCCAAATGCACACGAATCGTTGTTTCACGAGGAGCGTACCAAATACCCTCTTTATTTTTGTGTTGACTTGGGTAAAATGTGAAATGTGAGAAAACTAAGTAAGTGATATAGGGTCTGTAAGTCTCGTCATGTGACTCACGAGAATCCACGATAAACAGGCAATTCGAAAACGTTTCCCGCCAAAACATGACGTCTAAATATTATGACGTTCAAATTTTTGTTTGAAACGTCATATATCTTTGTTTAAAATGTAACTTCCGGGTACAACTTTTGATCCCGGAAGTACCAAAATTGTACGAGACTTGCAGGCCCTATTTATGATGAACAGGTGTATATATGATCTACCCTTTTGCACTGATGACAACAAATAGGACTATGCAATGGGATTTGATTCAGACACTAACTACTCCCCATCAGTGAGTCTAAACCTGAGTATGGCTAAAATATACAGGCATCTGAACCAAAACTTGAATTAAAGAACAAAATGTAAATAACACATTACATTTTTCATTGCCTTTCACACCCTAGTATCATCAAGCTGCAAATGCCACTGAAAATAATTTTATTCACCTTAGTAGATTCCAAAAATCATTTGAATGTTTTTTTAATGTACAAACTCATTGTTTGCTTTAAATATGTTGTATATTATTCTACGGTATTATTAACTCCGATTCATCTTTTCAATCTTTTATGATTTAATTTTTAAAATACATTTTTTATTATACATTTTCCGGAGCACCTGATGTCACTCTGTTTTTTTTAGAGTTCACAGTGTTGTTGCCTTAGTTTTTAGTGTTGTATTTGTAATGTTTGTGTGTTTTGTGGGTGCGCATTGTCTTTGGTCTTCCGTCTTCTGGTGATCTTGCTTTTGCCTTTTATGTAATCTTATGATTTGTTCCTTCGGTATTCTACTGCCGTTGTTTTTAAGGTTTTGGACATGATCGCACAGCTGAGACGCTCAATGAAACAAATCATTAATGAAACTGACTGGATGGATGGTAGTACTAAAGACAGAGCAATGGAAAAGGTAAGAACATGTAATTAAGGAAGAAATGTATTATAGACCATTTTCCAATTTCTTTTTATATGAAAAAAAAGGAAATGGGGTAAATGTCAAGGAGACACCATCCCATATCCAGATTAAAACGACCCAAAACAAAGCATCTAGGGGTCACCGTACGGTCTTCAACACAGTGAGGAACCTCACACCATGACATGAAACACGAATGAATTGCTCCGATTGACCTAGGGTCAATCGGAGTAAAATGCGTAACGTAACATTTAGACGTCGAAAAATCTATATTGTGTAAATTTTCCGGGAAAATTCACCATTTGGAAACTCGTTTAAACAGGTCATACGCCCTAACACCACTTTAGGAAGTTGCATACATTATTATAAATACTTGCATATTATACATACTTGTCTGACATGAAAAATTTACCTTGCGTTTTATAGATATTTACTGTTTTTATCAAAATTCAAACCCTATGAAAACACTGGGTGTCATTGGTACTGGACTGGCCTCCTATTTCAATATTTTTGGTAATAAGTACTTCTTTAATGACTACTTAAGGATAATGCCTTTCCATATTTTTTTGATTCAGATGCTGCTGATTCATGAGAGGTTACTCCTTGAAACACGTGTACAGCATAACGAAATTTACTGTTAATGATGCACCTTCGGTATTTCTGTATTTTGAAACCATTGGGCCAATGCCACTGCTGGTGGACCAAATGTCCTAGAGGGTATTCATCAGCCCAATAGTCAGACTTGTATGACATGAAAAATTTCCCTTGCGTTTTTATAGCCATTCTCTGCTTTTATCAAAATTCTATCCACATGAAAACACTGTGGCTTCATCCTGTGTATTACGCTCGATTGATGTCCTTGGTACTGAATTTTACCTCCTATTTCGATATTTTTGGTAATGAGTACTTCCTTGTTGGCTACTTTTGGATAATTGCTTTCATATTATTTGATTCAAAAGCTGCCAATGAAAGGTTACGTGTACAGCATAACAAAATTTACTGATATTGATTCAACTTCGGTATTTTTGTATTTTATTACCCTATCTCACCATATACGATTTTCTGCTAACTAACAAGGTTATTTATTTTTGAAACCAACACATATTTGACTTTATATTTAAGTTAAACTGTCCCAGAAAATCTAAAGACTATTTGTTGAAATGACAAGTGACGAGATTTGATGCCTGGTTACTCAGTCAGTGCATATTTCCAAATTGACCTATAAATTGTCCCTAAAAATATCGGGCAGAAATCTTGGACCAATCAAAAGCGTGCATATCAATTGTATTTTAGTAAAGATTGTCCATTGCTTAATCCATGTGGATCTGATGAACAAAGTAAAAAGGGATGTTTTGCATTTGATTTCTGTGGCTTTTTACAAGTTTGTGTTGAAATGTGGTTATGTGTGCCTTCATAGGAGGAACTTTGGTTTCCGATGTGTTTGCTCTGTTGCGTTTAAATTGTTTTTATTTATCTATTGAGAGACATTTTCACTCTTACCACCAGCTCGGTCGCTCAGGCGATGGCTCGAAACCGATCATTTGAGAAAAAAGCATAAAATCTAACATTTTTAAATGCTGTAAAACATAAGAGTATATCCCACATGCACAATACTGCGTTTATCTGATTGTGCTGATACTTAAAGGCCAATTATTTTATTATGTCTCCCCAGACAAAGTCGGAGTGACATGTTGTTATTCTACGTTTCTCCTGATTATTATTCTTCTTATTATATTTATTATGTCATCCAAGACCTAGTCAGAGTGACATGTTGTTATTCTACGTTTCTTCTGATTATTATTTTTCTTATTTTTTCTTCTTCCTCCAATAAATTTTGTCCGAGCGATTATTTTGAAATGGTTGAATGGAATGATTTCAAACTTTGCACAGTTATAGCTGTGCGTTTGAAATTTTCAAAATGGCCGCTACTTCTAAGTTGGCCGCCAATTTACGTTGCAAAATTGGGGATGATATATCTCGGGAACTGCTAAGAGGAAATAGTTCAGATTTTGTATAAATGTAAAATGAGAGGAAGGAATCTATGCGACAACAATTTTCAAAATGGCCGCCAAACTACGTCAAAATTTCAACTTTGTCAGATCTCAACGAGAATTGATTTCTAGGTAGATTATGACGCTGCGAATGAGATGGAATCACTGAAATGCACGTTTGGGGTGACATCGGCTATTGCTTGCAACTGCAAATCCAGTTATTGTTCTTTTTCTTATTCTTCCTCCAATAATTCTATTTATCCGAGCAATTATCGAAATGGCTGGACGAATTGATTTCAAAATTTGTACAAAGTTGGACCACCATCTGAAGTTGTATGCTGTGTGTTTCAAATTTTCAGAATGGCCGCCAAAATACGTGAAATTCGAGCATTGTCCGATTTCAACGAAAATTGAGTTCTAGGTAAATTTTGATGCTACAAATGACATGAGATCATCGTATTGGTGGTCTGGAGGGACTTCGGCAAACCTAGTTTGTTTGTATTTTCTTTCATATTTGTTGTCCAAATGACCATCTGTAAAATTGGTTTATCACCGTTTTATATATATAGATTCTCCTTCAGGTAGGAGTGAGTTAAAAATATTTCCTACCTCGCGATAGTAAAATTTTATTTTCAACACGCGAGCTTTAGCGAGAATGTTACAAACGAAATTTTACTATCGAGAGGGAAAAAAATTTTAACTCGAGACATAGCTAAATGAGGATTTCTTTCTCCCATAAAGTGTGTGTAAAACCCTTAAAATCTATAATGGCGTGAAATCTTTAGAGGAAATTTAATCAACGCCCGTTGGTTAAAAAGACGCGTGCACATTTAACTAACTGCTGAGAATTGAGTAAGCTTGAAGGTATTATGTTTGCTACCATTTGCTTTTAATATTTACTCATTATGAGAAATTAAAATGACTAAGCGTTACATTAGATAGTTGACCACTTATAACAGGCAAAGCTATGCCCTCCCTCAACTAAAATGTTGTTTTCTTAATGTTAACAGAATAGTCAAACTTTTGATTATCGTATCGATTTTTTTAACAACGCAGTAATTTTTTTTCCAATTAATTTATAATTGAACATGTCATATCGATTTTGTTTGACTCGTTGATTTGATTTTTCTGGATTCCCATATATTGTGTAGTGGATGTAAAATAATATTGATGTTTTTTGGTTTTACTTTTTTTCTTACTAACCAAATTCTGTTCCATTCCGGAAAATTTTCAGATATTACATATGGGTCAACAAAGGTCAGCCGGCTTCAATCACGTCTCCCAGCCATAATGAGCAAAGGGAATTAATTGCAGCATGTTCTTACTTAAATCTTTAAGGACTTGTTTTTCAGAAAGGGTAGAGTGAATCGATTGTTTTACCCATGGGTTACATTTCCAACTTATTTTATCCCAAAAGAAAGAAATATGAATTTCCCCCAAAATCGGCAACCAGTTTTCAATCAGTTCAGGGTAAAAATGGCGCCGGTTACAGTTAGAATTAGGTGTATTCTTTGATCCATTCACATATTTTGAAAGTTGTTCTTGGAATACATCGGCAAACATCAAGAGGCCACACAAATGATGCAAATATGACAAAGATAAAACAAATATGGACAAGAACGCTGTAAATCTAAGGAACTAGCGTTGTAAACCCAAATATAAAACTGCACGTATTATTAGGTGTTCTGATGGGTAAGCATGGTCTGTAACACTCATAGTAGAATGGCTTTATTGCAACTATAGGCCTTTTCGAAAAATCATTTAGTCCGCTCATTGTTTTCGGCATTTAAATACAATGAAACAGTTCCGGTTATCAAACGAACACGGCAATTCTTGTCCATCCTGAACATAGTTTATAACACTGTTCATATCTATATTACTAGGCCATTGTTTACTGTGACACTTCACTAATTTTGTTATAATTGAAATGTATTTTAGTTGTGTTTTGTTAGCCAACCGTACGAGTGATAACCGGAAGCGAAGAGTGTTTGTACATCCATTTAATGGGAGAGTTCCAATCCAGGAAAAGATAACACTTTATGGAAAGGGCTATACCAAATATACACACGTTGTTATAACCATTTACCTTTATAAATAACTACAATATCGCTCTATTACATTTGTCTGGATTTATTTTTATGCTATCACCATTCTTACAATAAAAAAAAACGTATAAGCAAAAAGAAAAAAAAACAAAACAAAAAAACAAAATCCATAAATAATCACATGACTTTATAATAAAAAAGATTCCAGTCGTTGAAATAGTATTTTATTTGTCCTTACAGGCTGATGCTATGAAACCAAAAATAGGATTCCCAGACATATTATTGAACGAAACAGAGTCGAACAAAGAGTGTGCAGATGTAAGTATCATAATTATTGTGTAAAGAAAATTAATATCAATTTAAACAAAGGCAGTTGGGATATGTATGAGATTAAGAGCCTTATCTAGTTTTAATATAGTTTCTGATTTAAGGTAGTAGACCTTTGTTAAGGGAGATAACTCCTTAAATCAGTAAGACGTTTGAAATAGTCAGTTTTTTACGATGCCTTTTAAGCATTGATGTGAAGCAGAATTAAAATCATCTTTGTTACTTACAAGCTTAGAATGTATTCATGAAAATGTTTAAAACAAACATACAACTGATTTTTAAGAGTTATGTCCCTTAACATAGGTCTTCCTCTTTAAAAAACAAAGATTCGTATTTATGATTCCTATTATTTCCTCAGACTTTCTATACATCATTCCTTTAAAGTTAACAGAGATTACTCAATTCGTGCCGATCCGACAAAAATGGCCTCCAGCGCGGGACAAAGTTTAAGTACTAAAATTTCGTCATCTTCAGATTATGAAGAATACTTTATCAGCTGAGCAATACAAGCTCAGTCTGAGCCTTTAGTTTTAAGTATTACAGTCTTAAGAAACATTCAACTCATCAACTTGTTGCCAGTAATTTTACTCTTCAAAATTATGATGTGTTGCATTCTGAATTTTGTAAAAGTTTTTTTCCCTTAAAATGGTATTAATATGTTTTGCCATTTTTAAATGTTTTATATGTATAAAACAAGTATGGGGTTTTATTCGCATGTTTATTATACTATAGGGGAACGGAATAGAGAAAGGGGAGGTTTGGGTAACAAACCTGTTTAACCCTATCGTTGGCTTTTGCTAGTGCCGGTAACAAGTCCGGCTATCCTAAGTTCCTATTGCTATTTATGTTTGTCTCTTGTCTTCATTAGTGTTTTTCTAGTGCAGTTCGTCTGTGAATTGCGGCATGTGATTGTAGTTTTCGGCCAATGTAGGTGTTTATTGTTATCCTTTGTTTGAAAAACAATATTACTTACATCCGTTTTATACACCCTACTTATATCAACAGATTAAGATAATTTTGAAATAATGCAGGGAACTTGTATTTTTATTCTAAATAGTCGGTGTATCCTTTAAGAACTTCCATTTTTACCGTCATACAAATGGTGGTTTTCATCAAACACTATTTGAATACCCGATATCAGAAAACGAAAACTTGATAACTCCATTCCTTTTTAAAGTTTCCATGTCAAACATACTAGTACTTTTCTTTCAGATCCACGTTCAGGAGGATGCATTTTTTAATAATACTGTAGAACATAACAAGCAGAAATGCATTATATTATTTAAAGAGGCTAAGGGATCCAGTTGACCTTTCTAAGTAAGTAAATACAACATATACGTGTCTATCACATTTTTCTGATAATATTGGCGAAACAAATTAATACCGAAATTACAATAAATTTTAATACTGCAAATATAACTATATAGGCTCTGTAAGTCTTATGATGGGACCTGCAAGGAAGTATCAGAAATGTTGGTACCCGCTACCTTTTGCCTATGTGGTACAATGTTTTGCTTTTTGGTTCACAACCAGAATAAGTGTTTGATTAATTTCCGTGATTTGACAGTCGTTACAATGTTTCTTTTTCACAGATGGGAATAGATATCTTTGAATAGATTCAGTGTTTGTAACAACCGGACTGGCAGTGTGATGAGTGCAACGCGTGAAGCAGATCATGCTTAACCTTCCGGAACACCTGATGATACATTAGTTTTTGCAGGGGTTCACACTGCTTGTACTTTAGTTTTGTGACGTTCTTGTTCTTTTTTGTTTATTTGTTTTGTCTTCGTCATGCTGTTTAAATTCGTGTTGGATATGAATTACAGTAATTTTAGATTTTTTATTTTTGAATTCACCCTTTCATCATTTTTGCTTTGATATTCGTTTGCCGATGTATTTCTCTGAACCGGAATTTTTTTCCTCAAGAATTTTTCACTTTGTATCTTAATCAAGACAGATTTATTCAACGGATGTCGGTTTTAGGTGTATTATATATCAAAGTTCTGAATTTTGAAAGTGAAAATAGAACGAGACTAATAAACCCTATTGCCATTTCAACAACTTATGCCTTAAGTGCAAATAAAAAGCAAGTGTTCAGAAAACCAAAAACATGGTACAACTTATAGAGGACAATGATCCAACGGACCTCACAGTGAATTTAAAATCAGCTGAGGACGTAGCTATGCCAGAGTGAGGTACTCCATTGTTTAATGATATTTCTTAACTTTAGATAGTTAAATTTTCAAATTTTACTACGCGAGGCTTGCCGAGCATTTAAATAATTAAAATTTAACTATCGAGATTTATTTCTCCCTAATGATTTCAAGGAGATTATAGACAAAAACATGACCCCCTTTTCTTATGATCCGACAAAATGTGTTCTTTAAGCGGAACGTTATCAGGCATGGTCGCCACACATGACGTCACAATGGTAAAGTCGGAAAACAGCAAACATATTTGACGTCATAATTGAATTTCATTCAAGCACTTGCCGAGAACAACATTATTTCTAAAGAGTAGAAATATAGAATCCACAACCGCATCGATGATAAACGACATTTCTATACTAGAGGTAATTAAATTTACAAATTCTTAAACGCGAAGCTTGCCGAGCTTTTAAAATATTTGAAAATTTAACCATCGAGAGTGTAGAAATGTCGTTTTTCACGAGATACGGTTATGGATTTAATTTCTCTAATGATTTCAAAGAGATTTTGGACAAAACCATGACCCCCATTTCTGATGATCAGAAATAAATGAGTTCTTTGAGTGTGACGTCAGCAGGCATGGTCGCCTTTTTTCATGACGTCGCAATGGTAAAGTCGGAAAACTACAAACATATTTGACGCCATAATTGAATTTCATCCAATCACTAGCCGGGAACAACATTCTCTTTAGAGAGGAGAACAATATTTCTCCAACTGTTTGGGGAACGTGAAAACAGGCCAGTTATTAGAGAAAAGTATTTATCCCACTGTTCAGGAAACGTGAAAACAGGACAGAAATTAGAGAAACTGTAATCCTTAGTTAAAGCAAGGTTTTTCACCAAGATGATAAATATTTCCAGTATCTTAAAATACCTTAGATGCATGTAGCAGGTACTGCTGCTCTTTTACTTAAACCTCACCTTCAGCAATGACAAGTTGAAAAAATGCTTTTGTTTGAGAGTACCGACGAAAAGTATCTATTTATTTATTTATTTTTTTTGAGGTAGCATATTCCACGGGCACATTCCTGCTCACAAAGTGTCTTTTTTTTCAGGTTGAAAATGCCTGCTGCCCTGGTCAACGCGTTTTATAATCCTTCAAACAATGAAATCGGTAGGTTTCAGTAGCACAAACATGAAAAAATCTCCTCTCCCACATTGCAAATGTACAAAACATGATTTTCAACACCTTGTTATTTCTCTTTTTGATATTATGTAATTTTGATTGAAATATAAAGTTTTGAAAAAGGTAAGACACAATTAAAAAATGTAGAAAAATCAAAAACGTTCTTTACAATAATTTTGAAAGATAAACACTTTTTGTTTTGTTCATTATTCGTTGTTTAAATGTTATTTTCTCATGTTTTTATGATATTGCTGATGATTGATATATGTATCTTTGAGTACATAGTGTTTTTAGGGTTCCTTTAACGTGCATGTAGAAAATAAGGGTAGAATGCAAAATTTTTACAATAAGTATACATATTTAAAATTCAAACTACGCTACATTTATTATTGAGTCTCCCAAACGAAGTTGGGAGATATATTGTTTTGGTGTGTTTCTTATTATTTCGCCCAAACAAAGTTTGGCGACTTCTTGTGTTTGCACCGTTCTTTATTGAGTCTGATGACTATTTGTTTTTACTCTGTTTCTTATTATTAAGTCACCCAAACGAAGTTTGGCGACTTATTGTTTTCACTCTGTTTCTTATTAAGTCTCCCAAACGAAGTTTGGGGAGACTTATTGTTTTTGGTGTGTTTCGTTTTATTATTATTCTTTTTCTTTCGTTTTCCGCCTCAACTTTGCCCATCGAAATACTCAGACACAACTGACCCAATCTTAACC
Source organism: Modiolus philippinarum (assembly GCA_002080025.1). Taxonomy (NCBI): domain Eukaryota; kingdom Metazoa; phylum Mollusca; class Bivalvia; order Mytilida; family Modiolidae; genus Modiolus; species Modiolus philippinarum. The sequence goes on from MJUU01006305.1 coordinate 16,008, forward strand.
AAACTTCACAGGACGATGGAACCCCATCCCATGATGTGCATTTTTGAAATTTTCAAAATGGCGACCTGTGCCATGGAAATGGTAAAAAAGGCGAGAAAGTCAAAATGCTTAGAATTGGATGAAATTTTACAGGAAGGTTGCTTAACATATGTAGAACTGACTTCTGGTCTTCAAGACTTCAAAATGGCGACAGGTGCCATGGAAATGGTAAAAAAGGCGGGAAAATCAAAGTGCTCAGAATTGAATGAAATTTTACAGGAAGGTTGCCTAACATGTTTAGAATTGACTTCTGATGTCCAAGACTTCAAAAAAGCGTTTAGAACCATGGAAAAGGTAAAAAAGGCGGGAAAATCGAAGTGCTCAGAATTGGATGAAATTTTACAGGAAGGTTGCCTAACATGTGTAGAAATGGCTTCTGGTCTCAAAGACTTTGAAATTGCGACCGTTCCCATTGAATTAGTAAAAGAGGCGGGAAAATTGAATTGCTAAGAATTGGATGAAATTTTACAAGAAGATTGCGTTAAATCTATAGAATTGGCCTGTGGTCTCCAAGACTTCAAAATGGTGACTGTTGCCATGAAAACGGTAAAAAAAAAGGCAGTAAAATAAAAATGCTCAGAATTGGATGAAATTTTACAGGAACATTGTCTTACATTTGTAGAATTGGTTTCTGGTCTACTAAAAAAACAGGAAATTCAGAGTGCTCAGAATTGAATGAAATTTGACAGAAAGGTTGTTTATAAATCTGTGTATCTCATCTGAAGCCTTAAGATTTCTGACATCGAAGTTCGTTTGGGTGACTTCTTGTGTTCTTCCAATGATTTTTGTCCGGACTATTTTGAAAACATGGCTTGATATAATCAAATGAAACTTGGCATGAAGTAAGATCAGCATGACGAGAAGTGCAGTCTACGAAAAAAAAATTCAAAATGGCCGCCATTTCCAAGATGGCCGCCAAAATACGTAAAAATTCAACTTTGTCCGATTTCAATGAAAATTAATTTATAGGCAGATTTTGACATTGCGAACAAGATGGGAACATCAAATTGGCTGCCAGGGGGTTGGGGGTTGGGAGGGACATCAGCTGTTGCTTGCAATTGCAAATCTAGTTATTATTATTATTCCTCAATGGATTTCACAAACATTGTCCAAACATTATCTCGGAGATAGATAGTCCAAACTTAAGGGAACTTGACACCGATGTGGACAACCTCCTTCAGATGTACAAGAAGGTCCTTGAATTTCAAAAATGACCACCGTCATTGGTCATTTTGAACTTTGACCTCAGACCTTGTGATTTCATTGTCTCCAAAACCGTAAAAGACAGCCGATAAAATGTAATGACAAAATTGTAAATTAGATGATGACGGACCCTTGTAACATTTGGACCGAAACTCTTTGATGAGCCGTTCATGAGTTTTGCCCCTTGATAATTTTGTCATATCTTTAAACATGTTTTCATTCAAAAACGGTAGGAGATAGAAACCCGGAACCATTTCCATTCAACTTAGGGGATATATGTTACATTTGAAAATGCCAAGGTCAAAGGTCACAGGTCAATTTGAACTTTTACCCTAGACCTTGTCATTAGATTAACTCATAAACCTTAATAGATAGCTGATAACATGTAATGGCAAAAATGTGTGTCTTGTTAAGATTTACATGTGTAAGTTAGGTCCAAAACAATTGGACTAACCGTTTGTGGACTTTGGGCCAAAAACCGATTTTTGAAGTCTGATTCTGGGGTTTAGGCTTCTAGCTCTAATACCATTGAAGATGCAAAGAAAAATTCAAGAGAAAAAATGTTCAGGAATACTTGACCTTCAAAATCAGGACAACGTCAAAGAAGAAAATACAAACTAGTGTTTCCAAAGATGTGTGATCAAAACTTCTTGAAACTTTTATGTATTTCAGTGTAAATTAAAATTTTGAAATAATTACACACTATAGAAGAAATGGTCTACTTCACGATATAAAAATACAAAAATACCGGAGTTGCATATTAATCAGTATAGAAAATAGAAATATAAAAAATATAAAGTATATTCATGCGAATCAAAGTTACTGTAGTACTGTTTAACTGTAACGCAATGAGTTTGAGACCTCAATTATTATAATGAGAAGTCATTGTTCTTTCAAAGTACAATAAAGAATAAATTCTGGTTTTGGAGACTTTTGTGTTTCCATCCAAACACATTATCACTTATTATTATTATTATTCCGCCTCTTAAAATCATTTTGTCCAACCAAATTCTCAGAGACTACTTGTTCAATCATAACCAAACTTCACACAAAGGTAGATCACCACCCATTGATTTGCACCTAGGTTTTGAAATTTTCCAATTGACCACCATCATTGGTCACTTTTAATTTTTAACCCAAATCTTATTATGGATTAACTCGGAAACTGTAAAAGAAGATACAAAGAAGACAAATTGCAAAGGAAGATGTAACCTTCAAAATGAGGCCAATGTCAAAGTTAAAGGTCATAGCCAAAAACTTTATTTCACATAAAGTATCAATAAATGTACATGCTATGCTTAAATTGTAGATCAATTATGCGAATATTATGGCGCAACATCCGGGAACGACCTATCAATTGTTTTTCGAACAATTGACATACTAGTTTTCTCAAAAATGGGTGGTCAAATTTCAATTAAACTTGTATGTATTTCATTGTAATTTAAAATTTTGATATAATTACACATCATAGAAGAAATGATTTTTCTGATGCAATTACAAAGTGTGTAAAGTTTAATAAAAATCAAAGTACTGAAGTACTGTTTAGTCGGATTTACGCTTTAATTTCAAAAGATAATCGTAAAATTGTTTATTGTGCAACAAAAAACTATAAATATGGGAAATGTTGAAGGTATAGAAGATGAAGAACAATAAATGCGTTGTTCCATTTGGTTAATTTTACCATGTATCTGTAGGAATTTTGTGTCATGTACATTTACTCGTTGACAATATCTCTTGTTTTTATATTTATGACAGAGTTTGTCTTTCATGAAGTGTGGAGTTCTTATAAATATTTCCATTGATTGAGGTGCATGCTCTCTACTTTTCTTCAGTTAAAATTTTCAAAATTTTACATTTTGGCTTTCATATTTTCTTAAAAAATCATACTATTTTTTACCATCTGTAGTTATTATGCCCACATCTCCCCAATTTATTTGCCAAGTTATCTTACAACCAACTCGATGAATATCCTGTAGTCGTTTGTATTTCGAATTGTCTTGTGGTCCTTCTGTCGAGCAATGGATGACAGTGTTTATTAGGGTACTTTGTCTGATATGTTTCATGTCTGTTGACGATCCCGAGTCCATTGACGTAGACAACCATGGACATAGCGTTGTTCG
>MJUU01006305.1:21458-43957 GCA_002080025.1 Modiolus philippinarum
ATAAAAACATGAATAATTGTTCATCCTTTGTCTCTTAGAGGGAAATATATTACCAATTTCATATTTTTTTCAATATCAATACATGAGCCATATAAGTTAAAATTTTGAATCAATTCTGAATCAAATTAGCACTACGTGCAAACTACACAACTTAACCAGAAATAATTCTAATTCCTCGGTTTGTTATTTTTTACATACTTAGTAGAAATAAAAGCGTTTTTGTATGATCAATATGACCGGAAGTAAACTGTCCATATTTTCACAGCCAAGGAAAATAATAGGTTGTTTTATGCTCCTCGTGCATCTCAGACAAAATAAACGACTTCCGGTCCATATTGGCCTGGGCAAATAAACGACTTCCGGTCCATATCGGCCTGGCATTTCTAAACGTCGGAAGTATGTAATAAAAAGTTTAATACATGTGCATTTCCATATTGACCTGATTATCATCCCTCGACCCATATTGTCCCTCGACTTCGTCTCGGGCCAATATGGGTGTCTCGGGATGATAACCAGGCCAATATGGAAATGTCCATGTATTAATCTGTATTTATTTTTTGCATCATTTAAATTCAGAACCATTACAATATTCAGGTCACAGGTTATTGATTATTATTACATACTTAGTAGAAATAAAAGCGTTTTTGCATGATCAATATGACCGGAAGTAAACTGTCCATATTTTCACACCCCAGGAAAATAATAGGTTATTTTATGCTCCTCGTGCATCTCAGACAAAATAAACGACTTCCGGTCCATATTGGCCTGGGCAAATAAACGACTTCCGGTCCATATCGGCCTGGCATTTCTAAACGTCGGAAGTATGTAATAAAAAGTTTAATACATATGCATTTCCATATTGACCTGATTATCATCCCTCGACCCATATTGTCCCTCGACTTCGTCTCTGGCCGATATGGGTGTCTCGGGATGATAACCAGGCCAATATGGAAATGCCCATGTATTAATCTGTATTTATTTCTACAAATACGGTAATATGTGAAGTTATTTATAACTAACTTGTCACGTGACACTCGGTTTACTGTTAAGATATTCCCTCCGCAATTCTATTTTAATTAGGCTTACACCTTACATTTATATGTCATATTTCTTATGCTGTTTACAATAATGTTAAAGAAGAAATTCGCAATGAATTTGGCCGCAAAAAGTTTATTTTTGATCTCGAAGTGAATATTCATACCCGGGGATTTACGTACCGTAAATCCTCCTAAAAATGATATCACTGATAGACAGAATCACGATGAGCTTTAAGTCCCTATTTCTTAAATCGAGGACTCATTGTTCTTTCAAAGAACATTTAAGAATTAATTCTGGTTGGGCGACTTCTGTGTTTGCTTGCAAACACATTATCACTTGTTAAGTCTCCCAAAATAAGTTTGGGGAGACTAATTGTTTTTACTCAATTCTTATTCATACTAAACGCTTCTATAGAAGGTTTTATGAAAGTCCTATAAGTGGTTTATATTAAGACATAATTGACATTTGCGAAAATTTACAAAAAAAAAATCGTTTATTGGCTGCTATTTTGAAAATAACGGCCATTAGAAAAAATTGTCTTATGCACATGTACTCATGGTGATCCCGCTTTGTGCCAAGCATGAATTGATTCTGTCCAGGCATCTCCCAGAACTCGGCCGGACAAACTTTTTCAGACCTATAACAATATGTCGCCCCGACTAAGTCTAGGGCGCAATATAATAGCGGCCGTGTTGGAATTTTTTCTGCATAAATTTCTTCCTCGCATCTATCTGAAAATTCAAACAAAATGTGATCAATTTCTTTAAAACAGTTCCTGAGGTATTGAGATATTGAATAAAGTAGAATTTTTTCATGTGTTTTTGCGGCAATTTTGAAACATTTTTTCGTATAGATTCCGTGTTATTATCATTTGAAACATCTGTACCAAGTTTTATGAAAATCTGTCAACGCATTTGTGAGATAATGATGGGCAGTTTCAAACGTAAACTTGCGACCATCTTGAAAATGACGGCCATTTCGAATCCGAAAATTTCGTTAAAGGTCAAACTCATCATAATTAAGCTTTTGACCAAATATGAAATTATTCTTAAAAATGGCAGCAAAGAAAATTCAGATTCATTTTTTTAATTAGACAACAGTGCGTATTTGTCGGCCAGCTTGAAAATGGCGGCCATTTTGAAATTTTAATTTGGATTGAATTCATCCACTCTTCATACAAAACTTTTCTCTAGTAGGTTTTATGAAAGTCCTTCAAGTGAGTTAAGAGATAATTGACTCTGAGTGTCTGCAGGTACATTTTCAAAAATTTGCAAAAAATCGTTTACTGGCAGCCATTTTGAAAATAACGGCCATTTAAAAAAATTGTTTAATGCACATGTACTCATTGAGATCCCGCTTTGTGCCAAGCATGAATTTGATTCTGTCCAGGCATCTCCGAGAACACGGCCGGACAAACTTTTTCAGACCAATAACAATATGTCGTCCCGACTACGTCTTTTGGGCGAAATTATAATACAAATTAAGTAAAAGCAATAAGTCTAAAACTCCGTTTGGGAGACTTAATAAGAAACGGGGTAAAAACAATAAGTCTCTACAAACTTCGTTTTGGAGACATAATGATGCTTATGAGGTACTGACCACTTGAGCCTCTTGGTTTTCCATAGATGGAATTGATATCCCTAGGCAGAATTTAGGAAAAAATTCTTTCACATTTTGAAAGTAATCAGAGATGCCAAGTTCTTGCAGAAAGTGCCAAAAACTTGAATCATTCCAAAGTTACTAAATTCGATAACCCTAAAGTTATTGAATTTTGAGTTTTCTAGGACTGACATAGTGAAGAACTGAGTTGTTCGCTAATTTTTATAAATATTTTGCAATGGCTATAATCTTTAATTTATTATGGGATAAATATTTTTATGTATCTCTAATATTCCATTTCTTCATTTCTAGTTTTTCCAGCAGGGATACTTCAACCGCCATTTTACCAGCAGGAATATCCAGAGTTAGTATATTTATGTTTACTCCTTTATGCCTTATTGCTCATCCTCAGAAACATATTGTATAATCCGTTTTCGTCCGTCTGTGTGTCGAACCGTGGCGGAATTATAAGTCTAAGAACATCATTCTTTAATTTATCATCCTACTGTTTGGATTTGTTTCTCGATCTTACCCTAACTAACTGTAATTAATAAATAACTAAATACTTAAGTTACTGTGAATTGATTGATTGGTATGGGGTTTAACGTCACTTTCAGCAGTATTTCAGCTATCTCATGACGGTCAGTTTTAGTGGTGGAGGAAGCCGGAGTGCCCCGACAAAACAACCGACCTTTGGCAGGTAACTGACATACCTTATCACTTACGATTGTAAGTCAAGTGCACCCTTTTTGTAATAAAAATCAGCATGCCTTTTACCAATTCATATCTCTCCTTGTTCAAGTTGAAATAATCGCGAAATATCAATAGAAATGGAAACCGTTGCAGTAAAACTGAATAAGTATACACAAGTATAAAACAAAACAAATAAATGTATCATATTGGAACTCAATCGATAGAAAATTTATTCAGGAGGCTCACTTTCTGATGTTTATATCAAGGATAACTTGTATTCTATCTTAATTGATTAAGCATTGTAGACTAAATAAAACGGCAAAACGAAATATATAGGCCTGTATGCTTATTACGGAGATACAAGACATTAAACATTTGGCGGAGCAATAGATTTCACTTGATTTTCCCTTAATTTAACATCAGAGCACTTTTAACTCGTAAGCCGAAGGCGGAGAGTTGTTAAAATGACAAGAAAAAGATTACGTGAGGCTTCAAACCTATTAACAGCTCTAAAAGATGATCTTCGTGCTTTTGATAAAATATAGTGCGCAACTTTCTTTAAAAATCGTATACATAGTGTATCTAAGTCATATTTCTTCATTTTCTTGCGTTGAATACGGTGTTGTTATATTAAATTGATAACTATATGCATGTTTATCAAATTAATCGTTTTTTAGCTCATTTGGCCAAAGGCCATGTGAGCTTTTGCCATCACTCGGCGTCCGTCGTCCGCCCATCTGTCGTCCGTCCGTCCGTTAACTTTTATGCAAAGATCTTCTCCTTTTTCTGTAAAATTTTCAAAATTTTTGCATTTTTTATTTTTTATTTCAAAAAGTGTAACAGATAGAGGTCAGGTGTAAATTGCAAAAACGTCACCATATCAAGATCTACCAACCCTGAAATTTTGAAGAAAATCAATAAACAGTTGTAGGAGTTATTGTGCTTTTTTCACCGAATTTTAAAAATTTTGTATTTTCGTCTTTTATTTCAAAAACTATAGAAGATGAAGATTAAGTGTAACATGATGAAATTTTTGCCATGTTATGGTGACTTCAAAACTGGTGTTAAAAATACTTTGTTGAGCGCTATTTTCAAAAAGGCGGGAAAATTCATTTCAATGAAATTTGGTTTCCAAATAGATATTGATGTTGCGACTTCAAAACCTATTGAAAATTGTTCGTTGACCGCAATTTTTGAAATGGCCGCCACAAAAATTCAACATTGTCCGATTTCGATGAAATTTGGTTTCCAAATAGGTATTGATGTTGCAACTTTAAAACTGATGTTAAAAATTGTTTCTTGACCGCCATTTTCAAAATGGCAGCCAAGAAAGGCGGGAAAATTCAACATTTTCCGATTTCAATGAAATTTGGTTTCCAAATAGGTATTGATGTCACAACTTCAAAACAGATGTTAACAATTGTTCATTGACCGTCATTTTTCAAAATGGTCGACAAAAAGAGGTGGAAAATTCAACATTGTCCAATTTCAATGAAATTTGGTTTCCAAACAGGTACTGATGTCGCAACTTCAAAACCGATGTTGAAAATTATTTGTTGACTGCCATTCAAAATGGCCGCCAAAAAGGCGGGAAAATTCAACATTATCTGATTTCATTTAAATTTTTGTATCCAAGTGGATATTGATGTCGCTACTTCAAAACCAGTGTTGAAAATTGTTTGTTGACTGCCATTTCCAAATGGCTGCCAGAGTAGGCAGGAAATTTCAATGATGTACGTTTTCAATGAAATTTGGTTTCCAAATAGATATTGATGTCACAACTTCAAAACTTATATTAAAAATTGTTTGCTGACGGCCATTTTCAAATAGGTTGCCAAAAGGCGGGAAATTTAAACATTGTCCTATTACAATGAAATTTGGCTTTCAAATAGATATTAATGTTGCGACTTCAAAACCAATGTTGAAATTTGTTCGTATTTCAAAACTAGTGTTGAAAGTGGTCCTTATCAAGAACGTTTTTTGTCAAAAAAGTCCAACAAAGAAATATAGTAAACCATGATCAGACTTTAAATACTGTACAAGATATTGGTAGTGTTCGAGGTACTAAAGTTTGAGAGACTGATGATAAACTGTATAACTTACAATGTTACTTCGATTTGGGCAACTGAAAGCCAGGTGAGCGATACAGGCTCCTGTGTTTACCTCTGATATGTGTATTGCACATATTTATAGCAATGAAATCGACATACATATACAAAATCACACAATCCGATTATTTTCACGTATTACGGAATAACTTAATACATGCAGACGTATGGAGCAGTTCTCTGGATGACTACGAAGTTTTGCTACAAGTAGATTTTCAGGGCTTTCGAGTTTCAGCTCCATCGGAGCTTTGATTTGTCTTAAAGCTAGAAAGCTATATCAATTTTTTTGTTAAAACTTGTCAGGTATCTTAATTTGATCTATAAAAGACATTCATTAATTAAAAAGTGAGGCTTAGTGTGCAAAATTATTTAAGCCATTAACTGGAAAAAACCTGAGGAGTTCCGAAATTTGACACTAATTCAAAAGTTTTATGCGTGAGCCACTTAAGGTGAAGTTAAAATAGTTACAATTTATGCCCATATTTTCTGTTATTACAGTTTATTATTTGACCCTAATAATCAGCATAAATATCAATAACAAACTATCGAAGTTTACTATGAATTTAGTTTATGCATATGGCCATTTCGACTTAAGTCTTTTCAGTGCAGGTCAAATCAAAACATTTGGAACAACGGCAGTAGAATACCGAAGGAACAAAGGGGTGAAATTCACAAAAATCGAAGTCCAAAGACAGGGCAAAAACGAGAACACAGAAAACAATGACGTTAGACACAAAAACAATGACGCCAGACAGACACAAAGCACAGAACCAGAAACCACAACATTCAGAACAAAGGCACTCACAGTGTGAACTCCAGTGAAACTGAGAGTGACATCAGGTGCTCCGGAAGGGTAAGCATGTCCTGCTTTGTTAACAGCACCCGTCACACTGTGGGTGATTCAATCCGGGAAAATGTCAATGTCGGTAGTCAAATCCGGGAAGACGTGAATCTAACTGAAAATGTCCACTTTCATTTGAGATACTGACATGTCATATCTTTCAATAATGCTATGGTGACGGCAGTAGAATTTCTTGAGGGATGAAATTAACAAAGGTTGAACAAATCCCTGACTAAGCAGCTTTTGGGACAGTGTTTTTGCTCTGTTAAAAAATCACTGTACAAACTACAAGTTCGACAGTAACGAATCAACTGTGAAATGTACACTCCATAGCCTGGAGAGGTAGGTATATTGCTGCTAAGAAAGGGAAAGTTAACAATGAAATAAGTGTAAAGCTGATAGAGGACAAATTACTAAAAAGAATCTAAAAAGGAAAGCCAAAATAAGCTAAGAAAAGAGTTATTCAAGAAGGAGATAATCCTTAGTTTTAAACAAAATTTTCTGAGAGTTAGATATAGCAAGTTTCCAAAATCGGTTCTCGGGCAAGCACAAAAACATCGAACTAGCACAAAAGTACTGGCTACTGGCTATTTGGGACTAACAGTCTACTAGCAGTACCATCGGCCCAGTGGTAATAAATAACCAAATATCGAAGTTTACAATGAATGTATTTTCTTCTTAAAATTATTCATTTCACATTCTGTAGAAGTGTGAACATGCATTGTCATATTATCCTATTGTGCTAATAATAATCAATTTGTAATAAATATCACAATATTTATATGATTTTTATAATGTACCTTAGCAAATTTTGGCTTTCCCTTTAGATTTTATTGGCCATATGTTTTCTATCTACTTTAAGGCTTTTTCTTAATTTCGGTTTTTTGTCTTCTAAATTTGAATTTGATCTCCACTGATGAGACATAACTTTTGAAAATGGCATCATGCTGAAAGTAAATTTGAGTTATTTCAGTGTTTAGTTACTTTAGGTAGTTAACACCTTTGAATTGAAGTAATGAGAAATTAAAAAAAATGTTTTGCATTAGTAGGACTTATCAAAGGGTTGACATTAGGTTCATACCTTTGATTTTGAAATGCAAGCATGTTAAAGTTTGGCGGAAAATGACCATTTCTAGGTTTGGTTTTCATAGGCTTTGAATAAAAATTTGTAAATCTTGAATATCGAGAGAAGGAATATTGACAATTTCCTTAAATTTTGTCCAAAATTCCTTACAGTTACATGCTTTTAGAATTAAACATGAAAAGTGGGTGTTTATGCGCAAAATATTTTACATGTTATGATATGGAAAAAGACAGAGGAGTCTGAAATCGACGGTGGCAACTACCTTAATACAACAGAAGACACTTACCCTCTCGGCGCACCGCTCTCACTCCTTATGGAGTTCATGAGAACGAGTCCATATTATTTCTTAGAACTACATCATTTTACTGATAATTCTACATGAATATCGATAATGATATACGTTACCGTAAACTGTTATTCCGCTCAGGGAGCACATTAAATTTCAATATGAAAATCCGTTTCTTAACATTAACTGAACATAAACAAATCAGGAACCAATATCTTTTAGCTCACCTGGCTATGCTAGGGTGATCTATTGCCATCACTTGGCGTCCGTCGTCCGTCCGTCGTCTGTCCGTCGTTAGCTCACTTTCAAAATTCTTCTCCCCTGAAACCACTGGGTCTAATGGAACCAAACTTTAACTGAATCATTACTAGGGTATGTAGTTTCGAATTTGTTATTTTGTATGTCTTAGGTCAAACAATATGGCTGCCGTTACTAAAAATAGAACGTAGGGGTAAATTACAGTTTTTGGCAAATAACTCAAAAACCGTTACAGATATCAAAAATCTGACATGGAATAAAAATGATCAGTATGAGAAAATCTACCCATACTGAAATTTTGAAGAAAATCTGATGACCCGTCTAAGAGTTATTGCCCTTTTTCCGTAAAATTTTCAAAATTTTGATGTTTTTTTTTTTTATTTTTTATTAAAAAAACTATAACAGATAGAGGTTAACTTTAAATTGCAAAAATGTTCAGCATGTTTTCTTTTTTTAAAGAAAATCCAAGTACCTATGTATGAGTTGTGGTCCTTTATTGGTCAAATTTTTCGTGATTTTATACTTTTTGTCCTATATTTCAAAAACGCTTTGAGATAGAGGTCAAGTTTAAATTTCAAAAATGTTTGGCAAGTTAAGGACTATATTTTATTGAACACATTCAAGTTTTCCGACCGCTTCCAAGATTGCCTCAAGCGGGGAACTTAGTTTATCATTTGACCTAATGGGAAAATTCATACAAAGAACTTCTAGAGAACCACTGAATGGATTTGAACCAAACCGGGCATGAATGATGCTTATGAGGTGCTGACCAAGTGTTGTTACTTTGGTGCTGATGTGTCATCTGACATGCCGCCAGCAATGATCTTAATTTTAACATTGGACCCTATGGGAAAATGCATACAAAGAACTACTTTAGAACCACTGAATGGATTTGAACCAAACTTGGCATGAATGATGTTCATGAGGTGCTGACCAAGTGTTATTACTTTGGTGCCAATCTGTCATCTTACATGACCAACAGCATTGGACCCTATGGGAAATGCACACAAAGATCTTCTACAGAACTGCTAAATGGATTTAAATCAAACATGACATGAATGATGCCTGTCAGGTGCTGACCAATTGTCACCAGCTGTGAACTTAATTTAACAAAAGATCTTCTTCTAGAGAACTGCTTAATAGATTTAATCCAAACTTTGCTTATGAGAAGCTGATCAAGTGTTGTTACTTCAGTTCTGATCCATCATCCAACATGGCAGCCAGCAATGAATTGGACCCTAAGGGGAAATGCATACAAAGATATCATGGAAAACCATTGAAGGGATTCAATTTAAACAATGCATAAATGAAACTTGTGAGATTTTGACCAAGCTTGTTACTTTGGTGCTGATCCGTCTTCCGACATGGCCACCAGTAGCAAAACTTAGTTTATCATTGGACCCAGTGGGAAATGCATAAAAGATCTTCTCCTCTGAAACTGCTTGAACAATTTCAGTAGAATTTTGATATGATAGTCCTTATTTGACCCTCTTCAAAGTGTTATGTTTAATAGCTGCCAACAGGCAACGTAGATCAACATCGGCCCCGCTTAAGTTTGGAAACTGTATTCAAAAATCTTCTCCAATTTTAATTAAATTTTATAAAAAGTTTCTGATTTTTATGTACATACACCACCAAAGATGGACCATCAATTGGGAATTATAGTGCTTCAGAACCCAGGTGAGCGATACAGGCTCTTGAGAGCCTCTTGTTTGACACCTTTAACATGTTACTTTTGTTTTAGTTACCTGAATTATGGAGGGATTGGAATTGTGATTGGTCATGAAATTACTCATGGATTTGATGATAGCGGTAAGTCCAGTAATTCTGATGTGGTCATGAAATTATTCATGGATTTGATGATAGCGGTGAGTCCAGTAATTCCGATGTGGTCATGAAATTGTTCATGGATTTGATGATAGCGGTAAGTTCAGCAATTCTGATTGGTCATGAAAATACTCATGAATTTAATTATAGTAGCCAGTACAATAACTTTGATTGGTCATGAAATTACTCATGGATTTACTGATAGCGGTAAGTCCAGTAATTCCGATATGGTCATGACATTAATCGCTGATTTGGTGGTGGCGAAATAAACAAATACCGAAGTTACTGTGAATTTATTTTCTGCATATGCGCATTTGGACAAATTATGTCTCATCAGTGCAGATAAAATCTAAACGTTTGGAAGACCATAATCTCAAAAATGTTTAAAAACTGATAGAGAACAAATAACCAAAGTGGTCTAAATGTAAAGCCAAAATCAGCTAAGGACAGAGCTTTGCATGAGGGAGATACTCCTTAGTTTTCAATAAAATTTACAAAATTTTAGATATTGTAAGATTTAAAAATAATCGGCTTTCGGGTCAAATATTATGATTGGTCATCAAATTACTTACGGATTGTATGATAGCTTCAAGTACAGTAATTATGATTGATCGGATAATATACGCAATGTAAGTTTAGTATATTGCATTGCCATGATATTAATCATGGATATGATGATAGAGTTGAGTACAATGGTAAGTTAAAGGATATGGAGTAAATGTACAAAAGTCTCTACAATTACATGGTAACAAGAGACTCAGAGACTGAGCCTGTATCGCTCATCTGATAAAATGCTTCTTTGCCATGCATGACCAAAAATGATGTTTTTAAATGTTAAGCTATGTTCTCCATTATCACCTGTGTTTTTTGTCTGATCCTATTGAAATGAGTAATTTTTGCAAAGGGCCTCCTATGCAATTAGTTAAATTTGCTTGAATAGTTTCAGAGCAGATGGTGAAAAGGATGGTTTTCTAATACCGGGCTCCAATGTAAAAACTATGTTCCGCACTGAAGGCCATGTTTTTGTCGGATCGAAATGAAATGAGCAGTCGTTGTTAAAGGCCTTGAGTACATCATTTCTGTAAAGTTTGGTTGAATTTGCTTTAGTTGTTGCAGAGGAGATGAAAATAGGATTTTTCCCATGGGTCCAATGTTAAACTATGTTCCGTGCTGGTGGCAATGTTTTTTGTCGGATAGAAATGAAATGAGCATTTTTTGTAAAATACCTTACGTCCTTCATTCCTGTAAATTTTGAATTTGATTTGCTTCAGTGATTTGAGAGAAGATGAAAATGTGATTTTCAAATAGGGTCCAATGTTAAACTATGTTATGTGTTTGTGGCCATGATTTCTATTGGACAGGAACGAAATGAGCAATCTTTGTTAAGGACCTTTAATACATCATTTCTGTAAAGTTTGATTGAATTTGATTCAGCTGTTTAAGAGGAGAAGATGAAAATGTGATTTTACCTATAGGGTCCAATGTTAAGCCTAAGTTGCGTGCTGGCGGCCATGTTTTTTATTGGATGGGTATGAAATGAGCAGTATTTCTTGAGGACCTTGAGTACATCATTCCTATAAAGTTTGGTTGAATTTGCTTCAGCTGCTGCAGAGGAGAAGATGAAAATGTGATTTTTCCCATAGGGTCCAATGTTAAACTCTGTTACGTGCTGGCGGCCATGTTTTTATTGGATCAGAACGAAACGAGCAATCATTGTTAAGCACCTTTGATACAACATTCTTGTAAAGATTGATTGGATTTGATTCAGTTGTTTCAGAGGAGAAGATGAAAATGGAATTTTCCCATAGAGTCCAATGTTAAACTATGTTCCGTGCTTGCGGCAATGTTTTTATCGGGTCAGAACCAAATGAGCAATCTTTGTTAATAACCTTAAGTACACCATTCTTGTATAGTTTGGTTGAATTTGCTTCAGTGGTTTCAGAGGAGAAGATGGAAATGTGATTTTCTCTTCGAGTCTAATGTTTAAATATGTTCTGTGCTGGCAGCCATGTTTTTATCCGATCGGAAGGAAACAAGGAATCTTTGTTTGTTAAGGACATTCAGTTTCGGTTAAAATTGGTTGAATTTGCTTCAGTGGTTTCAGAGGAGAAGATAAAAATGTGATTTTCCCATAGGCTCCATTGTTAAACTATGTTCCGTGCTGGCCGCTATGTTTTTTATCGGATCATGACGAAATGAGCAATCTTTTTGAAGGACCCTCCATAGATCATTCCTGTAAAGTTAGGTTGAATTTGCTTCAGTGGTTCCAGAGTAGAAAACGAAAATGTGATTTTCCCATAGGTCCAATGTTAAATATGTTCCGTGCTGGCGGCCAAGTTTTTTATCGGATGGAAAAGAAATGAGCAATCTTTGTTAAAGACCTTTAGTACATCATTCCTGTAAACTTTGGTTGAATTTGCTTAAGCCGTATCAGAGTAGAAGATGAAAATATGATTTTTGCCCATAGGGCCCAATGTTAAACCTAAGTTCCGTGCTAGCATCCATGTTTTTCGTTGGATCGGAACGAAATAAGCAATCTTTGTACATCATACATCATTCCTGTAGAGTTTGGTTGAATTTGCTTCGATGGTTTCAGAGTAGAAGATGAAAATGTGATTTTTCCAATAGGGTCCAATGTTAAACCTAAGTTCCGCGCTGGCGGCCATGTTTTTTGTCGGATCGGAACAAAATGAGCAATCTTTGTAAAGGAGCTTAAGTACATCATTCCTGTAAAGTTTGGTTGAATTTGCTTCAGTGGTTTCAGAGGAGAAGATGAAAATGTGAAAAGTTTAACGGACGACCGACGACGGACGACGGACGCCAAGTGATGGCAATACCTCACACTGACCCTACGGGTCGCGTGAGCTGAAAACACAGCAAAGGAACAACGTTTTTATTGTTGTTCTTCATCTTGAAGTCACCATAAGGCTTTCAACAATGAGCTTTGCTCAAACCTCATTGAAAGTTGAAAACGGCCCCTAGCACCGGTTTAAGCAGAATTCTTCGCTAATTATCGAATTACGCTTCATCCATGTCTTTTCTGGTCATGGATGCGGGATTGTCAACAAACATTAATAAAACTGGCAAAGTGCTCTAAAAGCAGTAGAATACCGATGGAACAAAGACCAAGAAAACAGAAAACTAAAGACACAACACACCCACAAAAACACAAACACTACAAATACAACACTCAAAGCTAAAGCACTAACAGTGTGAACTCCAAAAACAGAGTGACAATAGGTGCTTCGGAAGGGTAAGCTTGTCCTGATCTGTATACATCACCTGCCAATCTGTCAGTGGGTAAGTCCGGGGTAAAGTCAAATCCCGGAAGACGCTGATCTTGCTGAAAATCTCTGTTCTCGTTTGTGAAACCGACATTTCCTTTCTAACTATGATGTCGTGGTGACGGCCATAGACTTTCTGAAAGGACGAAAGAAGCAAATGCTGAATATATCCATGCTTAGAAGTTTCTGTGTTAGTGCTTAATATGCTCTTTTCACAAAGTCACTCTATGTACTACAAGCTCTACAGTAACGAATGAAATGTAAAATATACACTCCATACGCTAGGGGGTAAGTATATTGCTGCTACGAAAAAGAAAGCTCACAATAAAGTAGAGTAATTTTAACTGTCACCGCAAAGTAAAGTAATTTCAATGGTCACGGCAGCTCTTTAAGTTTGTGAAAATGCAAGTCTTGCCCGCAAAAACTGTATTGGATTTTTAGTTACAGCTGAATAAAGGGGCCTTTGTTAGAAAATAGTTTGTCGAGCAAATGATATTGTTTGCTTTTATGTCAACCTTTGCACAATCTTTTGCCTAACGTTTCTCTGTTTCAAGAAGAAAAATCAAGCAGATGTACAAATCATCGAACATTAAAATATTGTTTTGACGCTCAACTGGTTTACCAATTTTTAGATTGCACTTAATAATTAAATTTTCGGTTTCTTTAAAAAAAAACTTTTTAAATGTAAAAAAAATATCCTTTTTTCACAACACACATTGCAATGTTTTTTATAGAGAGGGTATCCCAGCTTTTAACAATTTTCTTTGTGTACATTTATTAAATACCGTATAAGTGGTTATTTTCGCGGGACGAAAATTTCGCGATTTCTTTCTAAATTGCTGGACTTTATTTTCGCGGGACTCAACTTTTCGCGATTGCTTATCATTTACTGTATAAAGTCTCATATAAATTATATTTCGCGGTATGCAATTTTTCTCGTCTTCATAGTGGATGCTAATAAAGCGAAAATTAAGTCCTCGCGAAAATAACCACTTTTACGGGGATAATTCAAAATGAGATACTGATTAACTCATGTGATGCATTAAGAAACATTTAAGAATAAATGAAACGAAGTTGAATTCAAGAAGTTAGAAATCATTACCACCCTAATCAAAGATCGTTAATAGATAACAGAAATGTCTGGAATGATATTTGGTCAAGCCATTCCGATCTCTTGTTGGGTAAAATATCAACACTCTTTAAAATCCGCCATATCGTGGAAGTTAAAAGTCCCACTGTTTAAAATACCAAATTCGTTTCCAGTGCAAGATATTATTAAAACCGACCATATTTATCAGTAAATACGTTTGCTATTCTAACTGTCTGCTCTCTTAATGCAGCCATTTGGAGAATTGGGTAAATAACAAAATTACCGAACAGCGTTGTCAAGGGCCGAAGCCCATGATACAAAAGGACAAATCAGGTGGAAACTACCGGAAAATTGTCGACCACAATGGTCCTCACTTGGTACAGCCATTTCAAAAAAATTGTAGGTTAAACATGATGTATTGCATGCCAAACCTTCCCTGCCATTACGGTAGTGTCTGGTAGCAACTCGACAGCAATTGCTATTGAAAGGTCATAGACAGTCAAAAGAAATGATCATCCTAGTACTAAGTAAAAAAAGAATCTTGAATTAGAGTTCGGATCGAAATTTCAAATTTTTCAACAAGAATCTGGTATATATTAAAGAACTTTTAAATAATCGTATGAGACAGGATTTTTTTAATTGTAAGAAATTTATTTGTGACTGTTACTTAAGTACCCTTTTTCACACAGCCATTTGAAGTTAAAACAAGTATTAAACACCAGAACATTGTAACTTATGATGTAAGGCTTGGCATTCCGTTCACTTGTTTGGTGCCTTTTTTGCAGAATTTCTTTGACATTAGGTGCTTTTTATTCTAGCAATTTTATTAAGTTAAGGATAGCTGAAATATTGCTGAAGTTGGTGTAAAACAACAAACAAACAATCAATATATCAAACTAAGGTTTGTCTGACGTGAGTACCATTCTAGTAATGGTGTCAACATTCTGTAAAGTTCTGGTTTAAATTGCATATTGAAGTTCTGTAACCTTGTTTTCATTTTTGTTTTGATAATTATACATAGGAAGACAATTTGACAAAGATGGCAAACTACAACAGTGGTGGACTGATTCAGCTATTAATAATTTTGTATCAAAAACTGAGTGTATGATAAACCAGTATGGAAATTATACAGTAAAGGAAGCCAACATGAATGTATGTAGCAAAATATATAACAAAATACCGACATTACTGTAAATTTACTTTCCGCAAATACTAGTAACTTTGGACAATTTTTGTCTCTCGAATTCAAAGCATTAGTCGAAAGATGTATTAACTGTTAGAAAAAAAAGAATAAAATAAAGGCCAAAAGCAACATATAATTCCTATAGTTTATTTGATATCTTAATAAGGTTCAATAAAATCCTAACATTTAACAACATATAAAGAAAGGTGATTGTTTCGACTTAGGTTTGCTTAGAAATTAGATATAAAATAAATAAGAGACATTTGATATGTACACTTTACAACTAACTTCGAAATTATTGATGAAAATTCATGAAATTCATTCATATATTGGCTGTCAAAAATGTGTAACTGAGAACATAGTTTTAGCCACAGGTATGATATTATACTGCTCAGGAAAGGCAAAATTCTAGCAGTATTCCTCGACGAGCAGATAAAACTAATACATCCTATCACATATTTCACTACCCTTTTTCAAACACATACAAAACTTCTACACCACAATAAAAACCATCTTAAACTTACTATCAGGTATGAGTAAAGCTCATTGTTGACCACGTCAATTCTGATTAAAATCATTTCCTCATCATGCTCCCACTTACTGATATGTCGCTTATCTTATTCCCGTTTACTGATATGTCGCTTATCTTGTTCCCGTTTACTGATATGTCGCTTATCTTCCTCCCGCTTACTAATATGTCGCTTATCTTGTTCCCGTTTACAGATATGTCGCTTATCTTCCTCCCGCTTTCTGATATCTCGCTTATCTTGTTCCCCGTTTACTTATATGTCGCTTAGCTTGTTCCCCGTTTACTGATATGTCGCTTATCTTGTTCCCCGTTTACTGATATGTCGCTTATCTTGTTCCCCGTTTACTGATATGTCGCTTATCTTATTCCCGTTTACTGATATGTCGCTAATCTTGTTCCCATTTACTGATATGTCGCTTATCTTGTTCCCGTTTACTGATATGTTTCTTATCTTGTTCCCGTTTACTGATTTGTCGCTTATCTTGTTCCCGTTTACTGATATGTCGCTTATCTTGTTCCCCGTTTACTGATATGTCGCTTATCTTGTTCCCGTTTACTGATATGTCGCTTATCTTTTTTCCCGTTTACTGATATGTCTCATATCTTGTTCCCGGTTTACTTATATGTCGCTTATCTTGTTCCCGTTTACAGACATGTCGCTTATCTTATTCCCGTTTACTGATATGTCGCTTATCTTGTTCCCGTTTACTGATATGTCGCTTATCTTGTTTCCGTTTACTGATATGTCGCTTATCTTGTTCCCCGTTTACTGATATGTCGCTTATCTTGTTCCCCGTTCACTGATATGTCGCTTATCTTGTTCCCGTTTACTGATATGTCGCGGCGACATATCAGTAAACGGGAACAAGATGAGAATATGATATTAGTCAGACAAGTAGACGTCGTGGTTACTTCAATATGAAGAACAACAATAAAAACATTGTTCCATTGCTTGATTTTTACTATGTTTTTGTAGAAACTTTGTCTCATGTGCATTTACTCCATATCCTGTAATTTTTATTGGATTAAAGAATGTATTCAATGTTGTTACACATGTCTGCATTCAATGTTATGTTTCAAGGTGTTGGATGATAGGTCTTTTTTCAATGTCATAAGGTGTTGAATTATTGTCTTTTATTCAATGCAATAAGGTGTTGGACATCAAGGCTGTTTTTTATTATGATGTGTTAGATAATAGGTCTTAAATCAGTGGCACAAGGTGTTTGAAAACGTGTGTATTTGGTGTCATTAGGCTTAGGGGCATAGTATAATAAAAACCCAAGTTGCATAAAAAAACTGTTAATTTCGTTATGCTGTATACACATGTTTCAAGGAGCATTAAAATCAAACAACATAGAGAGCCATAATCCAAAAGTAGTCATGAAAGTACTCATTACCAAATAGGAGGCCAAATTTAGTACCAAATACATCCACCGAGTGCTATACACGGAATGAAGCCTCAGTATTTTTAAGAGGTTAGAATTTTGATAAAAGCAGTAAATTTCTATAAAACGCAAGGTAATTTTTTCATGTCAGACAAGTCTGGCTATTGGGCTTGTGAATATCCTCTTTTGATTTCATCAGGTTTCATATTGAGCTCTACCACCGATTAGAAAACGTGAATTATTCTGAATTCCTTATGAATAAGAGGAACAAGTAATCCTGATTTCCGTTTAGGAACAAGCAATCATAATTTTCGTTTAGGAACAAGTTATCCTAATTTTACTGTTGGCACTAGACGTTCAGTAAAAGATATGTGGTTATTGATTTTGTTGATTGACATATATTTATGTCAAATAAATTTGTTAACAGACTACTAAATTTAGATATATTCTCTTCCCAGTTGAATGGCAAACTTACTCTCGGCGAAAATATAGCAGATAATGGAGGAGTGAAAGAAGCATTTAAGGTTAGATATATCAATAAACCATTTTTCTTATAAAAATGAACGGAGTACTCAACGCTTGCAAAAAACACCCTGTTGGTTAATTGTCATATTTTTTTTACCAGGGGTAAATTGGCATATAAAAATCTAGTGAAGAATGCATTTTGTCCAAAACAGAATCTAGATTAAAAGGTTAGCAGCTAGAAAAAGACGTTCGGGTGTTCCTATATCTAAGAAATAGAAAGTGTGTTGTTAAATTATTCTCTAACTTTTGTGCATGTATTATATTAAATTAGCAAGTTTTTATTTTCCAAATTTAAAGTTTCACCCACCCGATTTTTGTTAAATTAAATTAACGTCTGAAATAGTATGCTCCACTCTCTTTAGTCACCAAAAGAATTGTAGTAGGAGGCAATAAGAACTATATTCTAAATTTTCGACATTGTTTATATTTAACTAATTTATTTTTATAATTTAGTCATAAATAAATTACATTTTAGAATATACATGTACCTAAATTATATACCCTTATTTTTTGCCATTCTTAACTTTGAAAAAAGCAAATCATTAAGTTCACACACAGTTCTGGTGTGTTTTATTTCTAAGTTTTGTTCGGTTTCCTTTGTAATTATACCCTGTGCTTTAGCGGGCGGTATAAAGAGATGATGGTGTCCGTTCGTCCGTTTCTTTATCTGTCCGTCCGTTCGTTATTCTGTCCGCCTTTGTGGTTTACACTTTGTGGCGACAGGTCTTAGACCACTTGGTGAAATTCAATGAAACTGTCACAGAATGATCAGTGGATATTGCCATTGTGCATCATCAATTTTAGAATTTTATTTGACTTGATTTTTTTGTTGTTGATTCTTTTACTTCCGGAATCAAACTGGGCATTGGAGGTATATATCAGGGAGTTTTGATCACAGTCTTTCTAGTGTTTTATTGTTTTTGTGGTAGTTGTCCAATAGAAATTTTACTAATTCATTTGACAATAGTCCCCCTAAATTAAGGTACCAAAAACTTTAGAAAAAATATTCTTTTAAATCATATTAACGTGTTCATTGTACTCAGTTCTGCAATAAATAAAAACATACAGTATAAAAATCTAAAGAGATCTCTCTGCCTTAAGCTGTTCGGGTGTTAGTTTGACGCCTTTTATATATTATGTCAGCCTTTCGATTTTATTTTACAATGTACCAAAAACTTTAAAAAATATTCTGTTAAATCATATCACCGTGTTCATTGTACTGAAGTAATCGAGTAGACGTGAATTTTATCATAATAAATATGCTTCACCTAAAATAGAATTGTGATGCATTTGTAAAAACTCGACTCGGTAATAAAACAATTTTTTATAAAATTTATAAATCTAGAGAGACCTCTCTGTCTTAAGCTGATTCGGGTGCTACTTTGAGACCTTCTATTATCATCTATTATATCAGCCTTTTGATTTTGTTTTGTCTTCCAAGGTTTGATTTTTATATGCACTGAAAGGACGTTAATTGTCGAATTGGCGATTAGAAGAAATAAACATTACTCATGCCGGGTATTCCGATACACAGAACCGGAACGGGCACAAACAAAAAACGCGGAGCTCCGTGCATAATTACGCACTCTTGTTGGATAAATCGCCAAATAAATATATAACGAGTGAATTCCAGAAACTGAAACTTTCAGAAAATGTGCATTAGATATTAATGAAATAACAGAATCATTGAAATTTTGGATATGGTCTTAAACATGAACGTCCCATCAGTTTTTTTTACACATCGCCGTAAAAAATAGCAAACTGGGATATTTTAATCTTTCTCCACAGTTTATTAATGGATCTTGTGAAGTAAAATTTTATCTGTGGATAACTTATTATATGTAAAATAGACATGGCAATTTGATTACACCAATGTCATATGTTTTGTTGACTTATCAATAAAAATCTGTACCCACCCTACCATGAGCTCCGTGTTTTTTGTGCCCGCTCCGATTCTGTGTATCTGAATACCCGGCGTGTTACTGCAATATTCAATTTGCCAGTTGCAACAAAATTCCCAAATGTTACTTATGCAAAGTTAATCAACACTACAAATGTCAAATTGAGCGATTTCCAACATGTAAAATTATTTTCTATTGACCTCCACCGTTTCAAAAATACATCTTTTGTCAAAATCAAAAGACGTAATGATTGTTTTGTTTTATTCAATCTGATGTCATGTGATTTTGGATCGAGTTATTTCCCTTTGATTTGAAATTAATAAATCGGTAACTAGCAGCTTTGTTGTTATATGAGCTTCATATCGCGCAAAGAAGAAAAGAATTATAATTGTATGAAAGATGATATACGTGCTTTATATACACTGCAAATGAAAAAAAATGTAATAGGTCAGTTGTCGGGATAAACAAATGTAAATTATTGATTGATGGATATGAAATCCGCTACTTCATTCCAAAATAAATAAGTTTTCCCACAGATACCAATTGTTGTATTTTGGTTTCGCGAAATGGAGATAATGCTTTAAAGTTTTTTATTCTTTAAAGTTTTTAATATAAGTTTGATATAAATAAACATATCATTATTTTAATGCTTTTAAGTTTTTAATATAAGTTTGATATCAATAAAATATCATTATTTAATGCTTTAAAGTTTTGTTACATAGGGTCCAAAATTATCGGACCAACCGTTTTCGTTTTATGGACCGGGAACCGATTTTGATGTCCAAATTTTGCGTTTTTGCTTATAGCTCAAATACCATTAAAGATACTAAAAGACATTAACGTACAGTGTTCAGGAAGTCTGGACCTTCAAAATGAGATCAAGGTCAAAGGTCAAGATCACAGCCCTTTAGCTTTATTTCACGATAAAGTATCAATAAATGTACATATTAAGCTTTGAATGTTGGTTTCATCAATGAATCAATAATGAAAACATTATGACGCAACTTCCTTTCTCATGCAATCCAGTACATATACTAATGAAGTGTTAACCTGGTAATCAAAGTACTACTAACACTGATAAACGAAAAGATAAAGTTCTTACACTTGGAATAGAAACAAATATTTCAAAACACATTATTACAATCATTGGTGATAAATATACAACACAGCATTTTTTCAAAAAGCAATTTGGTATGGAATCTGGTTTGGGTGACTTGTGTTTGCATGCAAACATATTATCACTCGTTTTTTTGTTATTATTCCTCAATGATTTTAATCTTGTCCACACATTTTCGCATAGATGGTTGGTCCAAACTCAATGAAACTTGGCACCATTGTAGATAACAACCCCAAAATGTGCAGGAAGGTCTAAAAATTCCCAAAATGACCACGGCCATTGGTCACTTTGAACTTTGACCTCAAACCTTCTTATTGGAATAACTCTGGAACCGTAAAAGATAGATGATTAAATGTAATGACAAAAATGTTTGTTTGGTCATGACGGATATTTGTTACATTAGGACCGAAACTCTATGCTCAACCGTTCGTGAGTTATGCCCCTTGAAATAAGTCTGATATAAATAAAATATCATTATAGGAGTAAATGTAATAAGTGCGATAAGTTTCTCTTTAATTTATGCAAAAGTGTTTTATAATAACGCTATTTAACGCTATTTTATTCCAAATTAAAATTGTATGGATACCAATTTTCTTACAGAATTACTTTTAAACACTGACCTTTTTTACATTTTAAAAAAAATTATTTTTTTTTAATTAGGCCAAATTAATTAATAGATTCTCATCCCCACCCGCCCCATTTTTTCTAGGCTCAATTTTTTTTTCAATTATTCAGAAATTTTCTTTAAATTCCTATCAATTTTTGTGAAAATCAGTAAAAAATATAAAAAAAACCTCCCACCCGCTCCAGATTTTTTGTTACAGGTCGAATTAACTTGATAGGGCCTTAAATTACTTAGTATGACACGTTCTCTTAATACATTGAAGATTGTTTATTGTATGAATATGAAAAATAAAGAAACTGTAGGGATAATTAAATTTCCAAATCACTACCGAAGCAACAACCAAAAGTAAAAAAATCCAGAATGCACGGCAATAGGGTCTGTAAGTCTCGTCATGCGACACCGAGAATTTACGATAAAATTGGAATTCGAAAACGTTTCCCGCCAAAATATGACGTTTGAGGATTGTGACGTTTTTGTTTGAAACGTCATACTTTTTTGTTAAAATGCTACTTCCGGGTACAATTTACGTACCCGGAAGTATCAAAATTTGACGAGACTTACAGACCCTATACAGAAATCATACACAGGGAGCGTAAAAGACGAAGACCAAACAGAACATAATACACACGCCACAAAAAAATAAACACTAACAGTGTAAACCCTTAAATAACTGGAGAATCACCTTTTGCTCTGGAAGGGTATGCATAAACTGCTAGGAAGAGAACATGCACTGAAATTTAGTAATATAAAACGTTTTCTTGCTTCTAGATTTTTTTCTAGATTTTCTATTGACCTCCACCGTTTCAAAAATACATCTTTTGTCAAAATCAAAAGACGTAATGATTGTTTTGTTTTATTCAATCTGATGTCATGTGATTTTGGATCGAGTTATTTCCCTTTGATTTGAAATTAATAAATCGGTAACTAGCAGCTTTGTTGTTATATGAGCTTCATATCGCGCAAAGAAGAAAAGAATTATAATTGTATGAAAGATGATATACGTGCTTTATATACACTGCAAATGAAAAAAAATGTAATAGGTCAGTTGTCGGGATAAACAAATGTAAATTATTGATTGATGGATATGAAATCCGCTACTTCATTCCAAAATAAATAAGTTTTCCCA
>MJUU01006306.1:0-18360 GCA_002080025.1 Modiolus philippinarum
GTAAATGCACATGAGACAAAGTCTCTACAAATACATGGTAAAATACAAATACATGGTAAAAAACAAGCAAAGGAACAACGTCTACAGTGTCTACTAAAATGCAGTTACAAACATTTCATTGTGATTGGTTTTTTACTGCCGAATGTTGCATTTGACGGCGTTAAGTTATAAGCACATTTATGCGCAATAAAATCTTTGTGAAGATATCCATGACAAGGATCAATAATCAAATGAAATACTAGTATGTAATGCCTTTGAACTGAGTATTGCACATTGTATACCTCTTTTATCAAGATTTGTGTGAACTGAAATGAAAACATCACCTCTTACCAATCACAACTGCGTTCAGATTCACCTCCTCACAGATTGTGTATATATCTTGAAAAAAAAAGATTTGCAGTTGCATCTAACCGCACTTAGACTCATTTAATTGTTTTCCTTAATAACATCGCAGCTGCACTTGTATACATGACTAGTTTCATCAATATACTTGATGAAAATAGAAGACGAAACTAGGTCAAACATTGTTTTGTACAAATAACCTAATTGAAGAATTATCATTTAGGTTTCTGACTAATTTATTCTACCTAACAACCACATATCCTTGAAATCCTTTTTCGTAAATACAGTGACTGTAGATTTTAATTTATTTCAAAAACGAAAAATTACGCACAGGATCATTAAGGTAGACACACACTGTTGCGCTGCGCAATTCAATCGCGCATTTGAAAATTAAAGAGTCAAATACGGGGTAGAGTATGTGAGAACCGATCCGTCAATGCATATCTTATCGGTGCAGAGAAAATCAAAACGTTGATAATCCAGAAATTGAAATTGAAAGATGCATATAACCTGAAAGAGAACAAATAATGAAAAGTTTCTAAATTGAAAGCCGGAACCACGTTAGGACAGAGATATACATGCAGAAAAAACATGACTGTATTCATAAAACATTTTTCTCTATTTTAGATATTTAAAATCGGTTTTAGGGCCATCATCGTAGTACTGAGTGCTACTGGGTTGGTGTATAGCTCGGGGACTAACAGTCCAACAGCACTGGTAATTAATAACAAAATACCGAAGTGACCGTTCCTTAACTTTCTGCATATTGACATTTCGGCAATTATTGTAAACAAATGATTTCATTTGTTTAAGGACGAAATCAACAGAATACACAGCCAACCAGATACAGAGCTATTGTTCTTCTGTATTATATAGTTTTGAGCATGAGACGCCTCATACAAGATCAATACACTAAAACTTTGCCATTGGGAAATTACCAACCAATCTAGCGGATTTTAACGATATTAGTATTAAATTCGTACACACAATCACACGTCAGTATATCGCAATGAACTATGTTATAACATGGCGGGGTCAGTTTTCAGTCTTTTATGTTCAACTGAAAAAGAAAACGATAAAAACTATGTAGGAAATTATGTAAAAAAATATGAAAGGATATGGCATAAATTCACACGGGACAAAGTCTCCACAAGAAAATGGTAAAAAACAAGCAAAGGAACAACGCTTTTATTGTTGTTCTTCATCTTGAAGTCACCATGAGGCCTTCAACAATGAGCTTTGCTCATACCTCATAGTAAGTTCAAGACGGCCCCTAGCACTGGTTTAAGCGGAATTCTTTGCTAATTGTCGAGCAACGCTACATCCATGTCTTTCTTGGTCATGGGTGTGGGATTGTTAACAAACATCAATTAAACTGGCAAAGTGCTCTTACAATCACTGTCATCCTTTGCCCGACAAAAGCACTAGTGTCTTAAGCTAGTGGACAACTACAACATATAGACAAACACAGGGCACTCATCAAGTCGAATGTAAGAAAACTTGGCGTTATAAAATAGTGAGATGTGGGCACTTAAAACAGGTGGTCTGGATTACATTTCGAAATTAATAAAATAAATGCCAAAATTTGAAAGTATCAATAGTATATCCATATGAGAAATTCTCTCACGCACAAGTACACCATAACTGAAAAGTATAGAGAGCATACATCTCTCGCACGGGGAATCTTTTTACGGACTCCACACTGCAGAAGAGACAAACTCCAGTCGTAAATGGTGAATAAAAGTATATGGAGTAAATGCACATGAGACAAAGTCTCTTCAAATACATGGTAAAAAACAAGCAAAGGAACAACGTCTACAGTGTCTACTAAAATGGAGTTACAAACATTTCATTGTGATTGGTTTTTGATGCCGAATGTTGCATTTGACTGCGTTAAGTTATAAGCACTTTTATGCGCAATAAAATCTTTGTGAAGATATCCATGACAAGGATCAATAATCAAATGAAATACTAGTATGTAATGCCTTTGAACTGAGTATTGCACATTGTATACCTCTTTTATCAAGATTTGTGTGAACTGAAATGAAAACATCACCTCTTACCAAACACAACTGCATTCAGATTCACCTCCTCACAGATTGTGTATATATCTTGAAAAAAAAAGATTTGCAGTTGCATCTAACCGCACTTAGACTCATTTAATTGTTTTTCCTTAATAACATCGCAGCTACACTTGTATACATGACTAGTTTCATCAATATACTTGATGAAAATAGTAGATGAAACTAGGTCAAACATTGTTTTGAACAAATATACGAAAGCCGGAAAGGGACTTCCGAGTTCCGACTTCTTACTTCTAACTTCTTACTTCTAACTTCTTACTTCTTACTTTTAACTTCTTAGTTCTTACTTCTAACTTCTTACTTCTTACTTCGATGTTGCAATCCGGAAAGGTAGCCTTTCCGGATTGCAACATCGACTTCGGTATTTAATTTTGTCAGTTTTGTTTTGACTGAAAGTTTCATAGTTTATGACCTGTCACGAAATCAATAAATATTGATTGATAGCTTAAATGGTGATAGACCTTCTATTAGCAATATTTGAACTATAATTCAAGACGATAACAATCAATCTGGGAACAGAGAAACGCTTTGGAGGGAGTAATTTTGAATACCACTGGATAAAGGGGTTGAGGGGAGGGGTTAGCCTTACCTCTGGTTACCTACTTCTTGGGCGTGAAAGGTCTTGTATTTTTGTATTATCTGGGTCCTGAAGAACCCATCGTGCATGTCATCAATCTTATAAATTTGTGGCTTTCACGTTAAAAATTCTATGGTCACGCATCACGCCTATTATAAAGGGGTATTTTTCACGTTTCCCGCTCCAAAAATAAGGCCCGGACACCTTCAAGAACCCCCTTTATGTCTTAGATAACAGCAGTTTAGTGTGTGCATTTTGAAATGTAAACTAATTCAATTGACAGAAAACTTCATATATAGGAAATCGTGTTAATTTTGCAATAGTCCTTGGAAGATAAATTCTTGCAATCGGAAAAGATTGATTTGGTTTTTGTTCATCCTCTTTTTATACACCCCTTCGAGACGATATAGGTTGTAAGGTGGAACTTAGTTCATCAAGCTAAGAGTGATAAGATTGGGAGGAAAATTTTATCACCCAGTCCAGAAAATCAAGGAAGTGGATGCATGGATACATACACATTTGCTGGATTTTAACTCAGAGCAGTGTCAATACATCCTTAAATCTTCCCCTTCTAGAATATTATGACTTGCAATTGTTTATTATAAAGGGATGAACGATACAGTTCTAATGATCAGAGTTTGGAGCTCATTCCCTGCTTCAGTTGTTGTTATATAGATATATTTCAAAATATGTCCATCTTCTAGTACTTCTTACTTCTAACTTCTTACTTCTAACTTCTAACTTCTTACTTCTAACTTCTTACTTCTTAATTTTAACTTCTTAATTTTAACTTCTTACTTCTTACTTCTAACTTCTTACTTCTTATTTCTAACTTCTAACTTCTAATTTCTTACTTCTTACTTCTAACTTCTTACTTCTTACTTCTAACTTCTTACTTCTTACATTGATGTTGCAATCCGAAAAGGCTACGCTGACTTCCGTAATAATATTGTCAATGTTAGGACTAAAGTTTCATTATATTATTCCTCTAGTTTATGACTAATATGCAAAGGCAATAAAAAGTGATTGATGGATCGAATGGCGTTGAACGTCTTTATTTCAACATTTCAACCAAAATCCAAGACGAGAACAAATTTATCAACGTGATTAGATTAATGATGAAGGGCGAGTCAGCCTTGCAATCCGTTACCTACATACTACGGGACTGTTGCAAGGATTCCTTAACGTGAACGGTAGTGCATTTTTGTGTGTAATAAGCGATTTGTTTTATTTGCATCATGTCCAATAAAAACAACGGGTAAAGGTGTGCATTAACCTTTAACACATAGATTCATTTTCAGTTGATTTAGATACATGCAGGTTCCAAGTTTTATGGATAATATCCTTTGAGAGGAGTACTGAAAGTACCTCACATTCGTTTTAGAATTTTTCAAAAATCAGCATTAAAATCTATCCCTCCTGGAATACTAGGCAAGTAACGGGATGCACCATAAATTTTAAGGATGAGAGTTGGGTGTTCATTCCCTGCTCTGCATACTCAGTGTCGTATATCTTTCAAAATATATCTAACATCTTGCTTCTTACTTCT
The DNA here is from genome assembly GCA_002080025.1 of Modiolus philippinarum. Taxonomy (NCBI): domain Eukaryota; kingdom Metazoa; phylum Mollusca; class Bivalvia; order Mytilida; family Modiolidae; genus Modiolus; species Modiolus philippinarum. The sequence continues at coordinate 4,553 of MJUU01006306.1, forward strand.
AACTTCTAACTTCTTACTTCTTACTTCTAACTTCTTACTTCTAACTTCTTACTTCTTATTTCTAACTTCTTACTTCTAACTTCTAACTTCTTACTTCTAACTTCTTACTTCTTACTTCGATGTTGCAATCCGGAAAGGTAGCCTTTTTGGATTGCAACACTGACTTCGGTATTAATATTGTCAATGTTCGGACTGAGGTTTCATTATATTATTCCTCTAGTTTATGAGTAATTGCAAAAGCAATAATAATTAATTGATGGACCGAATGGCGTTTAACGTCCTAATTTCAACATTTCAGCCAAAATCCAAGACGAGAACAGGTTGATCAAGACACCAGGGTGAAGGGGGAGTCAGCCTCGCAACCCGTTAACCTACATACTACGGGACTGTTGCAAGGATTCTTTAACGTGAACGGTCTTGTATTTTTGTATGTAATAAGCGATGTGTTTTATTTGCATTGTGTCTAATAAAAATAGTGGATAAAGGTTTGCATTTACAAATATAAACTTATTCAATAACTCTATAATCCCGAAAAAGGGTTTTAATTAATCTTTCTTTTAGCTCACCTGACCCGTCCGTCCGTTAATTGTTCACATTTTGATCATTTCCTCTGAAACCAATTAAACAATTCAAGCAAACTTTACAGGAATAATCGGTATTGAAGGCGATTAACAAAAACTGCTCATTCCGTTCTGATCCAACACGAAACATACCTGCCAGCGAGGAACATAGTTTAACATTGGACCCTATTGGAAAAACATCATTTTCGTCATCTGCTCAGAACTTATGGAAGCAAATTCAACCAAACTGTACCGGAATGATGTCGTATGGATATATGGAAGTTCCTTTACAAATGTACAAGGCTTGAACAAGGATTGCACATTTTGTCCCGATCTGACAAAAAACATGGCCGCCTGTGCGGAACATATTCATGCAAAAAACAATACACTTCTTAAATCAAAAGCCACCCCCCCCCCTCTAACTTGCCACGATTAAGACAGAACTTCGCCATGGAAACATAAATTTTCTATACAATTACCCCCCCCCCCCAGCGTTTTCCATTTTCCCAGATTGATTTTGCATTCAAAAATCTGTTCTCGTCTTGAATTTAAGTTGAAATATTTCGCTAGTTGGACGTTAGACACCGTTTAATCGGTTGGTCAATTTTTCTTGCTTTCGCAAAGTCCTATTAGACATGTTACGAAAGATGTATATGAATAAGCTTATGCCGATGAATACGTTGAAGTGTAACATAACAGTGTGGGATAGTCTCAAAATAATCAATTCAGTAAATAAAAAGCAGAATTCATTCGTTTCAGGAAATTTAAAATCTCTGTCAATTCCAAATGTCCGTCAACCAAGTTCAACTATTTGATAAAGATTTTATCTTAAATTTTCACACGCTATCTCATTACTTAATACATTTCCCTGCTTTAACAGCATTTTAATTTTCGAATTACACACTAGAACGAAACAAGACGACACTCTTGACATCCCTTTATTTCAGTTATTTGTACTTTCCTTTTTCGCTGCGGGGATATTGACGTACCTGGTGTCTTTTTTATTTAGAATTGTTGACCTAATTGAATAGATTTTGATTTTTTTTCTTCTTACACAGTCTCTTCCAAAGTCAAACCCTTGTCCGGGACTCGTAATAAAAAAGCCATACTAGTATTGCTGGACCATGTTTGGTGACTCTTTCTTTTTTATCCAAAAAATTTAGTATGAAGCCATTGTGTATGCGACTACAATATATAGAATAATTTGTGTATTTCATTCATGTTTAGGGGCAGTCAATAACTCGAAGCACATGTGATTAAAAAAATATAGCTGCAAAACCATAACATATAGGCATAAGGCGATTAATTTGTATAAGAGACATTAACTTTCATTGTGAATTCGACTACCTATAATTCTTATCATGTCATGTCCTGTGTGTTTCCTCATTCAGAAAAAGGTTAAAAAAAACAATTACCAAAAGACGTATATTTAAAACCTTTAAAACTAACTAAATAATATTTTTTTCTTAATGGATCTGTCGAAGATTTACAATTTGACCAAGTGCTGTCATGCACGTGTAATTCGGATCCGTTTAAAGTATATCTTGATATATTTTTATTTAAATTTTTTGGATATTTATTTACAACCAAGTAATTTTTTCATTGAATTATATAAACTACATGTAATTAAGAAAGTTTTCAAAAAGATATTAACAATGAAAGGGTATGGAGTAAATGCAGATGAGATAAAATCTCTACAGATACATGATTAAACCAAGCAATGGAACAACTCTTTTATTGTTGTTTTCCATATGTTGCATGGACTATACATTGATTTTCATTATTAATTGGCTCCTGGTCGTGTCAGGTCAATATAATTGATTGAAAGTATGCTTAAGGTAGAAGAAGATGATTGACAAAAGACGGAGTCGCAGCAAGCTTTCAAACATGAAATACCATTTAAAACTATCACAATAACCCAATGTATTGGGTAACAGGTGAAAATTAAAATAAAAAGATTAACAGATCACCAGAAATACTAACTATTCGAGCCGACCGTACATCAGACAACTGTTTCATTCTTCAGTGTGTGATTCTCGTTAAGGGTAGTGGCATATATGGGCAGAAAATTACATGTCATTAAAATACATTTATTTTCTATCTAATCTGAAGGACTTTAAAATGCGAAACAAACTTGTGAAAAACATTACCATGAGTCTATGTTAAAATAGTTTAAATACCCGCTGTTAAGTATTGATCTAGTCTAACTAAAGAAAGAAAAATGTGTAATCTGCATGGGTAAAGTGCTTCTAACACAATTTATTGCATTCTGAAAGTGCAACACATTTGTTAGCTGCACATTCAATAAAAGGAATAATGTGATGTACAATAGATGTTTTGAGATTATCCCTCTTTAAATCAGCCGTTCTAGACATAAATGTGGACATACTCGTAAACGTAATACCTTTTGTAACATGTCTATTAAGCTAGGATCAATATAATGAAGAGTCTAACTTATAATCAAAGTATTGATATTATTAAATACCGGGTTGAATGTCCTTTGCCTGTCCAGGTTGCAACTTGGAAGTAAGAAGTAAGAAGTTAGAAGTAAGAAGTAAGAAGGTAGAAGTAAGAAGTAAGAAGTTAGAAGTAAGAAGTCAGAAGTCAGAAGTCAGAAGTTAGAAGTAAGAAGTGAGAAAGAATTTGGAAGATCTATGACAGCATGTAGAGCATGGAATGAACACCAAACTGTGATGATTAAAATGTATTGTTCATACCTTCATTATGAATAATTGCAAGTCTTTATATTCAGGATGGGACAGATTTTACGGCTGAATTGGGAAAATTGTATAGAGAATGTGAAAAATTATACATACCTTATGCCCAGAAGTACGAAACTGTCTAAATAAATATAAAAAAACTAAAAACAAAATCAAAACAAACAAAACAAAAACAAACCAAGAAAAAAAGTATAAATAAAATAAACAAAACAAAACAATCGAAAAATACTAGGTTTGACTGTTAATTACATCGTTTGAGTTCCATCTGCGCACTTCCTATAATTTTAACGAATACGTGCTTCAAGATAAAGTGAAGTAGGAAATCTTCAAATAAGACCCTGGAAGAGTTTGTGGACTTCGGTTCATGCTAATTCTAAAATAAATGTAGTTTCTTTTAAAGGTATGATTACAGCAGTTGACATAACACTACGATGTCTGACAGGGATATGTGTTTAAATCAAGCAAGCGTGTACGTTCCCTATAGCATTCACTCTAACTTTGTTATCATACCTGCCTAAATCAAAAGAGCTTTACAATACAATCTAAATCGTCTTCAAGGGGTGTAAAAGAGTATTACTCAACAAATTTTAATGGTGTGTTCTAATGCTAAGTTGGAGACATAATACAAATAAAATACATCGCTTATTACACATAAAATACAAGACCGTTCACGTTTGAGAATCCTTGCAACAGTCCTGTAGTCTGAAGATATCCGATTGCAAGGCTCACTCCCCCTTAATACTCTTTACCAGTGGCAATCAGAATTCTCCCCTCCCAGTGTTTTTCCTTTTCCCAAATAAATCATGTTTTTATAAACCTGTTTTAGTCTTGGGTTTTGGCTGAAATATTGAAAGTAGGACGCTAAACGCCATTCAATCTATCATTTTATTGCTTTTGCCATTAGTCATAAACTATGAAACCTTTAGTTCAAAGTAATTGCCAAAGTCGATGTTGAAATTCGGAAAGACTACCTTTCCGAATTGCAACATCGAACTAAGAAGTAAGAAGTTAGAAGTAAGAAGTAAGAAGTCGGAACTCGGAAGTAAGAAGTAAGAAGTTAGAAGTAAGAAGTAAGAAGTCGGAAGTCGGAACTCGGAAGTCCCCTTCCGGCTTTCGTAGTTTTGTGCATTTTCAGTACTCTCAAAGACTTCAAAGCACTTCATATTAAAGGATAACGAATATTATTTAATAAGCTCATCTTATTTTCATTCAACATACAAAACGAACTTTTCGCAGCTCATTGATTATAATTCACACGGAAAATAACGGATATATCGAGTGTACCTATTTGACATTGAAGCATAATTTAAATCAGTGGAATATGGCAGAAATGGAAAATATTTGAAGGAAAAGTTCTTGTGATGTTTTATTTTTCTCCTTACATATACTACATACATTTTATATTATTCGGGTAGCTGTAGGGATCAAAGAGATTCATGTCTTATAACCTGTTGTCCGAGCAAGTTGATTTAATAGCTAAGAATATTGCACAGAATTATATGCAATGTAAAATATGGATAACAAGAAACATCTACGGTAGCTAAAAATTACAATTAAATGCCACAATCTGCCAGTGAACTACACAGGAAAAACACAAGTATAATAAAGACAAACGAAAAACGTAAACGAAGATAGGAACTCGGGACGGTCGGACTTGCTACCAGCACTAGCGAACAGCAGCGGTAGGTCTAACACAGCATTAAATAAACGACTGTATTGTACGAATGACCGCTTGCTAGAAACTAATATATTGATTGGTTGATTTTAATACAAATCTCATCTAACAGAATGCGATGGAAACATTTTGTTTAAGAAGGATGTTCCAAAGAGATAAATTTGATGCATTATGACACTACCATCTAGACGATATTTTGACACCAGTTGTAATAATTGTCGTCTGCTGTCGGCACTGAAGCATAAACAAGAGAAATAAAATAATTCAATAGTCATAAAAACGGTAAACGTAGAAACAGTTATATTGCAATCGTAATTGAAAATACTTAATTGACACATATATCATAACAATTCAATTATTTCTTTACATTTTAAGGGGCTATTATGGACAGAAGAAATGTATTGTTCATCAGGGTTAGTTGTTGCTGATTGAGATTGAATCCATAGTCGTATAGTTAGATGTTTTAATTTATTATATTATTCTCCCATTAGTCTAGATAGTCTAAATCAATATAACATGTCTTATTTTAACGTCTCTAATAGCAATCTTAGTTTTATGCAGCATAGCTGTTTTTACATAGAGGCTTGGTCTGATAAGGTGTCTTATAGACAGTCCAAAGACCTTTAAGTGAAAGGATAATCGCTGATATTAAACATCTCTGGTTGACATGTGAGTAATTGTCGGGGGTTTTTTCATTATAATTCAGATAAAGTAATTTTACAATTTCTTTCCCTTACTGTCCTGTCAAAAGATCAATATCGTAGATAATACCCGGTAATTTTGTGAAAAAATAACCCACAGAATGCCGTAAGCAGGTTCAATATACAATGGCATATCTCTTTTTCTGGGAAAAATTATCGCGCTGTATTTTCAATATGACGGAATTTTTTGTATACTGTAAGAGCAGAAGTGGTTTTCGTAAGATTTAACAGTTTGTGCCATTATTTAAATTAGATAATAAATAATTTGCAAACGTTCAAATAAGCTACATTGATGTAAAAGACGGACAAAGTTTACATCTGAATTGAAAATATAGTCTCTAATATTGTTTCCATGATATTACGTATATTTCACAAATCAAGATAATTAAATTTTTCACATTTTAAAGTTCGGGGTTAACCGAGAACTTTGAATGTGAAAATTTAACTAATTATCGTAATAAACTGGAAAACAATGTTGGAGAATGTTTCTCTAATTTTTACTGAATTTATTCGAAGTAAAGTGATCTCCGTGGTCTCTATTTTCAAATATGCCGTCATTTTGTTGCCACCATCGTTGCTAAGTGTATCATCGCGCCATTCATTACAAATGATGTGTAGTGGAATATTTTTAAGAAAATGTTATATTACCAATTAATTGAGTAATCTTCCTCATAAAATGCTAAAAATTGCCCTAGACAATCATGCAGGTGTTAATTTCAGCAATATCCGGTTGCACTATTTCTAGAAACGACGGAGACATTCACTTGATTGACCAATCGCCAACTGAGAAAAAATTGAAACACATATGTTGTTTATTGTTTTGATTACTAATCGATCAGGAGGTGTTTAAATTTGCTAGAAATTAGAGAAAATTATATTATCTACTGCTGTGAAAATAAAAAAAGTACAACAACCGTTGCATTAATTCTAGAGATAACCATTTCGACATTTTGTCTTTGTCAAGTAATCTCCATTTATGTTAAATCTGACTTGCCGTATACTTGATTTTTTATATAAGAATTTTCCCCTCTTTTCTGTAGTATTCGAATGCAGATGTATTTGAATAAACACAATAAATACGTTCTATAATATTTTATGGAAAAGGTCTTCTATGGACAACTTTGAAGTAAAAACTTCAAGGTTTTTTTTTTCTTTGTTGCATGGTTGTATTCCATGATGCTCATCATTTTAAGTGTTTCGTTTAGGGAAAATAAATGTCAAAAATTGACAATTCATTAATCCACAAATCTACATTTATACAAAGTCATACATTATGAATTACACTAAAGGCAAATACTTAAAACAACTTCCTTAAACAAAACAAAGGTTTTAGTATATACATTGTTAAGTTTTCATGAGGACGTAAATAACAAAATAAAGAAGTCACTGTTAATTTACTTTCTGCATATGGCAATTTCGACAACTTATGTCGCATCAATGCAGATGAAATTAAAACATTTGAAATTCAGAAATCGAAAGATGTGCATAGGCCGATAGAAAGTAAATTATCAAAAGGATCTAAATGGAAAGCCAAACTCAGTTAAGGACAGAGCTTTGCATGAGGGAGATACTCCTTAATTTTAACAAAATTCTGTAATTAAGATATTGCAATTTTCCAAGAAAAAAAATTGGTTTTCGGTCCAGCACCGGAGCACTGGACTACTAGACTGGCGAATATTCTCAGGACTAACAGTCTACCCGCAGTGGCATCGCCCAAGTGGTAATATATATAACAATAATACCGAAGTCACTGTAAAATTACTTTCTGTATATGGTTATTTCGACAACTTATATCTCATTAATGCAGATAAATCAAAACATTGGAAGTTCAGAAATCGAAAGTTGGGCAAAGGCTGATTGAGAATAAATAATCAAAATGATCTAAATGGAAAGCCAAACTCAGCTAAGGACAGGGCTTTGCATGAGGGAGATGCTCCTTAGTTTTAACAAAATGTTGTTATATTTCTGTTTCCGTAAAAAAAAATAAATGCTTTGCATTTATACTTGTATACACGTATTTTGATAATTCAAAAACTTACGATATCTTTTAACCTAATGCTTTGTACTTATTAATAGCCGACTTTGGTATTTTCTTTAAATCTCATCGGTCCTTTTTCAGCTTCTAATTGTTGCTGTTTTGATCTTCCAAGTGTTAATGTTTGCATAGATCTAGAGACATAGCTTTTTTGGAAGTTGTCAAAAAATACCAGCTTAATGTACAGGTAACTTAATAGGTATTTATTTGTTATTTTGTCCGTGTAGCTATTTTTGTAAGTGTGTCTTCAGTTTACCCCTATGTAATACTCATATTGTGTCTGCTTTTTGATGTTTACGATGTTGCCATTGTCCTTGGATTATTGGGAATTCATTCTACTGGTTTAGTACAATTCATTTTACTGGTTTCGACTGGCAGTTCGGTTCTCATTTAATTCAAAAGGCAACAAATTACAATCAAAAACACTTTATTAGTTCTTACTTATATGTTTTTCTAGCAGCATAATATGTTACCGACTTTGCATTCAAAAATTTAGACGGAAGATATGTGCCAAATCCTAATGAAGTTAAATTACAACGACAGAGATCCGTAACTCGAATAGTTAATGGCTTACAGGTATACAAATATAAAAATTTCTGCAGAAAAGCACTGCTGGTACTTCCAGGCACAGAAAGGAAATTATAAAGGATGAATTAAACTTCGGAAACAGTATGACAAAGAAAATATTTGTGGCATACACAATGTACTCATTATATAACCTTAGTTAGGTCTAATGGAAGGGGTTGTTCAGTGCGGTCACAAGAGAACATCAAGTTCACATAAAGAGATCTAGCGCATGGGTTGTCTACCTAACGTTACACAAAAGCCGACTATATTTAAGTTGCAAGTCAGAAGAAGGATTTTTATCCAGACATCCATCTTTTATATCATATTAGGGACGGTATGAATTAACAGTAAAACAGTTGTACTTATTAGTCGTAAATATCATTAAAAAAAACACTGGATATCATTGAAATTACATGTATTTATGCGATACTGAAATTTTTGAATGCACATCTTAACATTCCAATCTGGTTTCGATGCCGATGCCAATATACTAATAACAGACAACAAAGGAATGATAGTGGTTAACGAAGAGTAGTCTACTTTGTTTTACTGAAGCTTAAAAATTACCCAAAATCGCAATTATTCAGATAATTCAATTTTTAAGTCTCGTACAAACATTTTACAAGATAAAAGTCCTCCAGAACTTTACGGAATAATTTGTAGAAAGCACCATTATAACACAAAAATTGTAGCAAATCAGCAAAACTCTCTCCCTCTCTAGAGTTTGGCAATGTTTTTTTCTGTTTTCGTTTTCTTTTTAAGTGTTTAATTTTGGTTAATGTTGTTCCGTTTTTTTATCCATGGTTGGTTTCAATTTTATTTGTAAAAAATACGAAATACAAAAAAAATCAAAGATTTACCACATGTGTTAAACAAAAACAGACACATGTTGAAGCAAACAGCTTTTAAATAAAAGATAAAAATTAAAATTAATAAATATATAAGATCAATTAAAACTTTAGCGGCATAATAACAGAAATGAACGTTGCGGGTCCTTCTGTCGTGTCCCTATGTCCTAAAGTCCAAATATTATTAATGTGACAAATTGGCTACCGTTGCCTCAATTATATGATTTCCCTTATTGAGGCAAATATGAAGATTCCAAATAAACTCTGAAAAAGTAAAATCTGTGTACTTACGGTTCATATAGAAAAAGTTTTAGGTTTTTCAGCGAAAATTTTCTAAATAAGCGCACAAAAATGTTGAAAAATGTATGGCACGTTAGAAAACTTTATTTGTGACAAAATGGCTACCATCGGAAAATTGTTTGTTCTGATGTAGTATATGCCGATTTTTTCCTCTTGTGCTATTTCTTTTGAATATTGATGTATTGTACTTTAAAAACATATGCAAAATAGTTTTTATCCTTCTCTTCATCTTTTCGGAAAATTGTATCAAAATTAAGTAATCAATTTCTTCTCGGCATTTTTTTTACGTTGGACATACCAGACATTGACGCAAAATAGACGCTGCAGGTTTCAAATTTTGTCTGGCGAAAAAATGGATAAAGTGATACAAAGGAATGGAAGATGGCATCCCTCACGCCAAGTTCAGTGAAAATAGGAATAATAAAAAATAAAAAATTACATGGCTAAACATTTATATGCTGTTTGATTAGTAACGTTAGACGTCCTTCTTTTCACGGAGTTTTGTAAATGAAAGTGTGTTATTCTTCGCAAAAATGATAAACCAGACCAAGAATAATGCATCAAATACAAATAATAACCCTTATGCATAAACCAAATAAAAAACAGTATTCGATTTTCAATTTTAAATTATTTACAATGGTAAATGAAAAAGAGACAACCGTAAAACAAAATTTGGACCAGTATCGTGCGTAACGTCAGTACTGTCGCACACGTAAACTTATCACAGGGAAATGAATTGTGGTAAATAATGAAACAATATAGTGTAAATGAACATGAGAAAACAAAATTACAATTACATGGGGTAAAGCAAAACAACGTCTAAAGTTGTTTTTCATCTTTAAGTCACCATAAGCCTCTAATAATAAGGTTTCCTCGTACACCATAGTAAGTTTACTCCATCCCTTTTCAAGAAAAATATTTGCATCATTTAATAAAATATATGCATTTAAAAACTAGAGGCTCAGATACTGAGCCTATATCGCTCACCTAACAAAGATGCTTCTAAACCATGCCTATGCTGATGACCAAAAATGTTTTTCCAGTAGGGTCTAATGTTCTCTTCTGGAATCCATGTCTTTGTCAGATTCAAATTAAATTTATTAAATTTATTAAGATCTTTCAATACATTACTCCAATACAGTAAAGTTCAATTTGCATCAATGGTTTCATAGTTAATGATGAAATACATCGGCAAACGAATACCGAAGCAAGAACAAGGAAAGAGGAAATTCTAAAATCATGAACCCAAAATCACGGCAATTCACAGCAATACGAATTGAGACAGTAGGACAAAGACAAAACCAATAAATAAAATAGTAATGGCGCATTACATGATACCCCGCCATTTCAAAGTCCAAAGGGGCATAACTCCAGAACTATGTGTACCAGTGAACCCAAAATTACACTTGGCCTATGGTTTGTGGTAAACAACTTACATACCAAGTTTGAAGACAGTATGTTATTTCATTCACAAGTTATGAGTATGAAGCCCTAAAATTTGCAAAATTTCAAAGTTTCAAGGGGTATAACTCCAGAACCCTTGTACCTCTGAACCCAAAATAAAACTTTACCTGAGTTTTGTGGTAAACAACTTACATACCAAGATTCCTAAGATTCGCATATTTCAAGGGGCATACCTCCAGAACCCCTTGGACTTCTGAACCCAAAATCGCAAATGGGGTATATGTCAAGGAGACAACATCCCATATCCAGGTTAAAACGACCAAAAAAAAAAAACATCTAGGGGTCACCATATGGTTTTCAACACAGTGAGGAACCTCACACCATATAGTAAGCCCTAAATAGCCCCGAAAAGGTAAAAAAAGTGAATAATTCAATGGAAACAAACCACATCCAATAACCCAAATATCAAGAAGCTAAAATTTCACAATAAGACAAGGACAAGCCAATGACCAAAACATTCCTGACTTGGGACAGGCGCAAAAATTGCGGTGGGGTTAAACTCGTTTTCTTGGATCCAAACCCTCCCCTATGTTTGGCGAATGGCTAAAACTAAATACACAATAAGACTCACAGTAAAAATCAAACTAGAAAAAAGTCCAACTTATCAAGACGAGTACCCTTACAATGAAGTATATAAAACATGAAAACAATACACACAGGTACTGTCCGGACAAATGCTCGCAGTTACTGACAGCTAGCTAAGGACATAATTCCGTTGACTATGATATCAAGCCTTCTTACATATGAAATTTCAATTGAAATACTTCTAAATAGATTTGGTATAACAACATCATCAATTATGGAAGAACATGATATTGCGCAATGCCAAATACTACCAATATGAAAAATTGTTTAAATTTAGTTATGGTGTAAAGCATTAAGAAGATGATCAATATTTTTACAAACAAAACCAGAAGTTAAAATTTAACAACAATGCTGTATTTATATCCTTTATGAATAAGTTTGTTCAACGGATTAATAAGTTTGGAAGGACAATTTTTGAATTTATGCGCTTTGTAAATGATATTGCCATAGAAGTTTGGATGTGAAATGCCCTGATGTATAAGAGCCCTGCATGTAGAACCAAATTTTCTTAATAAGTCAATGTATCTATAATACAATTTAGAGAATGTTTTTATAAATTTATGATATCTAAACCCTTGATGCAGAGAAGTTTTTCAGTGAGACAAAGATTTCGGTCGTTGAAGTCAGAAACATCACTACATACGCGTGCATATCGAACAAGTTGTGAAATGTAGACCCCGTAAGAAGGGGCTAACGCAACATCGCCGTCGAGATGGTGGAAATTGACTATAGGGAATGAGAAATCCTCCCTTTTATCATAAACCTTAGTGTTTAACTTTCCTTGATTTATTGATATATCAAGATCAAGAAAAGGAGTATAATTACTGCTGCTATTGGATTTATTTAAAGTAAGATCTGCGGGATAAATTTCAACTGTAAATGTCGAAAATTCAGGATTATTTTATATCGTCCAAATATCTATATTTGTTATTAAATGTATCCACTAAATGCTGTTTAGAAGGGTCCTTTTGAATTTTTGCCATGAATTGTGACTCGTAGCAATAAAGAAATAAATCTGCTATGAGAGGCGCACAGTTCGTACCCATAGAAATACCTATTTTTTGCTGATAGACTGTATCACCGAAACGAACAAAAATATTATTGTTTTGTTGTAAACAAGTTACATACCAAGTTTGAAGACCTTGTGTTATTTCGTTCACAAGTTATCAGTCGGTAACCCCAAAATTCGCAAAATTTCAAAGTTTCAAGGGGCACAACTCCAGAACCCCTTGGACCTCTGAACCCAAAATCGAACTTGACCTGAGTTTTGTCGTTAGCAACTTGCATACCAAGTTTGAAGACCTTGTGCTATTTTGTTCACACGTTATCAGTCGGAAAACTTCGGGGGACGGACGGAGGGACGGACACACGACTGAGGGTATCACATAATACCTCGCCACTTCGTGTGGCGGGGTATAAAAATGAACAACAACGCCACAAGACTAAAGCACTAGCAGTGAGAACCCCTATAAAAACTGATGATTCATCTGGTGCTCATGAAGCAGGTAAGCATGATCTGCTCCACGCATGGCACCCGTCACAGTCAATAAAATGTGATGTTAAAAAATCTGTTTGGAGGCTGAAGATTTCCCCAAAAGATCCCTTGATTAACTATGTTCCGTGCTGGCCACCATGGTTTTTTATCAGCGCAGAACAAAGTGAGCAATCGTAGGTATGGATCTTCCATACATCATTCCTGTTTGGTTGAATTTGCTTCATTGGTTTCAGAGAAAAAGATGAAAATGTGATTTTCCCATAGGGTCCAATGTTCTGCACTGGTGGCCATCTTTTAATCGGATTGAAAAGAAATAAGTAATCTTTGTTTAGGACATTCCATACATCATTCCTGTAAAGTTTGGTTACATTTGCTTCAGCGGTTTCAGAGGAGAAGATGAAAATGTGATTTTTCCCATAGGGTCCAATGCTAACCCTAAGTTCTGCGCTTGCGGTCATTTTTTTAATCGGATAGGAACGAAATGAGCAATCTTTGTAAAGGACCTTTTGTACATCATTCCTGTAAAGTTTGGTTGAATTTGCTTAAGTGGTTTAAAATGTTAAAAGTTAACAGACGGACGGACGGACGACGGGCACCAAATGTTGGAAATAGCTCACATTAACCTTTTGGGTCAGGTGAGCTAAAAACTGTTAAAAGAGATATATAGTGCTGATAGAGGCAGCAGTTAGTCCCTCTAATAGCAACTTTTATAAAATGAAAATATTTTTTTTCTTATTAAAAAGGGGGATGGAGTAAAAACACACAGAGACGTGTATCAAGTCTATATGGAGATGGACACTTCTAGAAATCTCTTGCAAATTAGTCAACAAAATCTGTTGGTTTTTTTTTTTTTGTTTT
>MJUU01006307.1:3781-42662 GCA_002080025.1 Modiolus philippinarum
GGAATCCACAAATCGTAAAGCCGATAAAAATGATAAAGAAAATGACAAAATAAGTCACCAACAGAAAAAAAACATTCCGACAATTTTCTATTATACACACTGTGGTGTGAATTAATGCAGCGTGCAAAAAAATGTCTAAAGAAAACCTGAGTTTAGCCCGGAGGCTAAATAAAGAATTGGTCTGTTCAACAAAGAAATGCACTGAAAAGTTGCCGCGCACTGAACCTAGAATTCACTTAGCTAGTATAAATAACACTCTACTGCTTTTCTTTGAAAATAGTCCTTTTCTCCAACAGGTCGATTATTCAACACGCATACTTAACAAGACGGTATAATAGCACGACACTGTATGAAGCGTGAGCAATTAAGTACTGAATAATCGTGTTACGCACTATGTTGGCAGCGTATCCCACTAACAATGCCATGATTTATTTAAACATGGTCTCATGTGTTGACATTTTCAGTTAACCAGAAGTAACGTAATCCCATCCTCAGATTCAATTACAAATCATTAAATAATAATTGTATTATGTAACATATATTTCTTTGTGTTTGGATGATGCAATCGTAGAACATTAGATCCAAGTATTATAATCTATTGCAAAGTACAACTCCTAGATATTATCAAGTCAGGAAAATTGAAAAAATAACAAACAAAAAAAACAAAAAACAAAAACAAAAACCACAATGGCCGAAATAATAACACAGACAACAATCCACAAGATAACTAATAAGAAACAAATTGTACATTCTTTAGTTGATATGAAAAAGAAAGGAAATGGGGTAAATGTCAAGGAGACAACATCCCATATCCAGGTTAAAACGACAAAAAACAAAACATCTAGGGGTCACCATATGTTTTTCAACACAGTGAGGAACCTCACACCATATAGTAAGCCCTAAATGGCCCCGAAAAGGTAAAAAAAAGTGAATAAATCAATGGAAACAAACCACATCCAATAACCCAACTATCAAGAAACTAAAATTTTATAAGAAGACAAGGACAAGCCAATGACCAACATATTCCTGACTTGGGACAGGCGCAAAAATTGCGGGGAAAAAATGACTAGCTCATGGAGACTATAGTCTGCAAGTAAAAGACAGTCACAGTGGCAGCATAACTTACCATATGACTCGGTCAAGAATCAGCATTTTTTCAGTAAATATTAGCAGTATCAGTAAAAGTCAGGGACATGTGTATAATCTTCTACTCATCGGAACTAAAAGCCCATTCAAACAATTTCGCAGAATATCCTGTCGATATACCCTATTATAAAGAGATGTAAGTTACTTCCCAGACGTTATGCTGTAACAAAATGACGGGTTATACGAGTCCCTTGTTATGTGTATATTTTGTGTCATGTGAGAAATGATAGGTGAAAAACAGAACTGGACGTCAGGTGCAAGTCAATTCCGATAGTTTAGAAGAGAAATATAATGCAAAGTCCAATTAAATGTAAACAATACAGTTGCCAGCTGCAATACTGTCGTGATATATTGGAAAACAAATAAAAGAAAATACAAAAGTTACTGTGAATTTCGTTTCTGCATATAAGAGTTTCTATAACTTATGCCTCTTCAGTGCAGATCAATTCAAAACATTTGGAATTCAGTAAACCAAAACATGTGTAAATAGAATAAAACCAGTTTATGGGTACCCAAATCTCCCATTTCTCTGTTAAACAAAAAACTGGGTAAACTACTAGCTCCATGACCATAATTTGGGAAAAAGAAAAGGGACAAAACGTCATTTTGAACGATGGGTCAAGGAATGCTCGAAAATAAATGCCAGGTTTAAACTAGAGGATGACATGCCCCCGCTTGAATTAAATTGGGATTTTTTAGGAATATTTGTGTCTGTAAGACACATATGATGCCCCCGCTAAATACATGTTATTCTAGGCTGCACAAATTAATTATGTACCCTCTATAACTAAATCACCAAAAATTAAAACTTGAACAATGTCACTGAATGTATATTTTTGAAAAAAAATAATGAACCGAAATCAAAATACATCCCACATGCACATCTTCAATAAAGGTACAAATTAACTACAAAATAAAAGCTTCCTAGCATCAAAACTCTAGTAGGAGTTGTGTGAACAATCTATGTACCCCCTATTTCTAAATCACCAAAAAATGACGAAGTTCAACAATGTTCAGTTTTGACAAAAATTAACCAAAATCAATATCTTTACCACATGCACATTTTCAATATAGGTACAAAAGATCTGCAAAACAAAAACTTCCTAGCATCAAAACTGTAGGAGGAGTTGCGCGTACAAACTATGAATCCTCTATTACTAAATCACCAAAAAATGACTAAGTTCAACAATGTATAATTTTTGACAAAAATTACGAAAATCAAAATCCTTACCACATGCACATCTTCAATAAAGGTACAAAAGATCTGCAGAACAAAAACTTCCTAGCATCAAAACTGTAGGAGGAGTTGTGCGGACAAACTATGTACCCTCTATCACAAAATCACTAACAAATGACTAAGTTCAACAATGTATATTTTCAACAAAAATGAACCAAAATCAAAATCCTTACTGCATGCATATCTTCAATATAGGTACAAATGATCTGCAAAGTAAAAACTTCCTAGAATTTAAACTTTAGGAGGAGTTGTGCGGACAACTATGTACCCTCTATGAAAAATCACCAAAAATGACTAAGTTCAACAATGTATATTTTTTACAAAAATGTACCAAAATCAAAATCCTTATCACATGCATATCTTCAATATATGTACAAATGATCTGCAGAATAAAAACTTTCTAGAATAAAAACTGTAGGAGGAGTTGCGCGTACAAACCATGTACCCCCCGGACGGACGGACAGACGGACGGACAGGGGTAAAATAATATGCCTCCCGACTTATCGTCGCGGGGGCTTAAAAAATTTAGATATTGCATGTTTTCAAATAAAATCGGTTTTCGTACCAGCATCGAATTCTTTGCTACTGAGTTGGTGAATACTGTCGAGGACTAACTGTCCGCCAACAGTAACGTTGACTTAATAGTAATAAATAACCAAACATATTTCCACACACTAAACTGGCAATGCATTATTTATTTTTTTAAATTTCTCCCCATCATTCAAATCATATTCAAAACACAATGCGGAAAACATTTATAAAAATCTCCATTTCAAGCTCTTTTGCATAAATATATCAATATATTAGCAAAAATATACCTACAGCTGGTAATTTAAAAAAAAACAACTTTTTTCAGAATTTACTTGTAATGTTTTTGTAGCATGTTAGCACTGTTCGCTTGTCATTTGTGAAGGTTATGCTACCAAAATGGCGTCACTCGTTTTTACAACCGCGAGTGAATGGCATTTTCAGGCACGTGACTGGAAATAGGAGTGATAAGGCAGAGCATAAAACAAGCCCTATTTTAAGCCTTTTATGAATTTTCACCACAGATGACGTCATAGTACAATACTGGATACCCGTAGATGTCAAATGGAAAGTTACATGAGCGCACATGTTCGCCCTGATTTTGGTGCTTTCCCTTCGAGGACCACAACTCTGAAATTTCTCCTGTGGAAACCATTCGGGTATTGTCATTGTATATATTCTTTTTTTTTGTTCTTTGGATTTCTTCTATCACATTCGCGTCGTTGTTTGGAAACGGATAATTTTGCTGAGTTTCTTAGTTGCCATGGGCTGAGATTTATTTCTGTTAATACGTGTTTTCTCTTGCGTCCCGACCGTTGTTAATCGATAGATCTTCGTTTGTGAATTAAGGGCGATTACATTTGACAACATTTCATTTTTCAATTACTTTTGAAGTTACTTGATTTTGTTTTTTTAAGATAGGGGATAACTTTTTATTTCTAACCGTTTATACCATATTTACAGTTATTCCAGGGGAGGTGATTATTCTTTATACACCAGGTATAACTTTATGTTTGTAATATTGAACTGCTTAAGAGTTCATCCTTTACTTTAGTAAATTATTAATTTTAGCCAAAAATTCAAAAAATTACAATATTCTGACATACATTAATTTATACATATCCATTACGATGTTACATTACGTATTGATCGTACACTCTACTAAGTTAACTCGCCATGCCATCAATTGTAAAGAAAAAAACGAGCTGGAAATCATAAATTTCCTCAAATTTAAGAAGTGACCAGGTTCGAATTATTCACAGCTTTTACCGTCACAAAATGTTCGATGACGAGGTGGCGACATAGAATTAAATCTTTGATATATCATAGAATACCGAAATTACTGTTAATTTGGTTTCTGCATATGCGCATTTCGACAAATTATGTCTCTTCAGTGCAGAAAAAATCAAAACATTAGGAAGGACATAAAACGAAATACATGTAAAAGTGATAGAGGAAAAATAACTAATAGGGTCTAAATAGAAAAGCCATAATTCGGCTAAGGACAGAGCTTTGTTTGAGGGAGATACTCCTTAGTTTTCAACGGTATTTCGGTCAGCACCGAAGTACTGACTACTGGGTTGGTGAGTACCCTCGGGGATTTACAGTCCACCAGTTGAGGCATCGGCAGAATGATGATAAATAACAACATACTGTCAATTTATTTTCTGCATATGCGCATTACGACAACTTATGTCTCATCAGTGGAGATAAAATCAAAACTTTTTGAAATCCATGAACCGACAAATGTGTAAAAGCTGATAGAGAACAAACTACCAAAAGGATCTAAATAGGAAAGCCAAAATCAGCTAATGACAGAACTATGCAAGAGGGAGATACATGTACTCCATAGGTTTAAACAAAATTTTCTTAAATTTGGATATTGTAAATTTCCAAATAAATTCGGTTTTCTGGCCAGCATCGAAGTACAGTGGAACCTGTCTAATCCGACACCTGAGTATTCCAACATCCTGTCAAATCCGACGTACATTGTAATTTTTGGGTCCCAAAGATAGATATTACATGCTTTTTAAACCTGAGTATTCCGAAATCCTGTATAATGCGACACATTTTTATGGTCCCATGGTGTGTCGGATTAGACAGGTTCCACTGTACTAGCTATTGGGTTGGTGAATACCCTCGGGGAGTATCAGTCTACCAGCAGTGGCATGGGCCCAGTGGTTACAAATAACAAAATACCGAGGTTACTGTGAATTTAGGTTCTGCATATGTAAGATGCGTCTCTTCATGGCAGATAAAATCAAAACATTTGGAATTTGATTTATTTAATTAATTTAATTCGATCATATAATAAATTAACTAAATAGCCAAGTTCTGTACGAAATAGTTTATTTCAACAAGCAACATAAAAATGAAGGAATTCTTTTATCACTTTCAACTCAGTAAACATTGATGTGGCGTTGTTCAATTATCCACTCAAGGACTTCCACTCAGATCGAGTTTTAGGCCGTCTTGTATTAAAAATGAGATATCAGTAAAGTTAACTGCTGAGGGCCTTATGGTGACTTCAAGATGAGATAAAAACAATAAAAGTTGTTCCATTGCTTGCTGACCCGAAATCCCATTTTATTTGGAACCTTACAATATCTAATTTTTTGTAAGTTTGTTGAAAACTAAGGAGTATCTCCCTCATGCAAAGCTCTGTCTTGGCTGATTTTGGCTTTAAAATTAAATCATATTTCTATTTGTTCTTTATCAGTTTTTAAACATCTTTGTGTTTATGGTTTTCCAATCTGCACTGAAGAGACATAAGTTGTCGAAATGCGATATACAGAATTTTAATTCACAGTAACTTCGGTATTTAGTCATTTGCTTCTACTACGTTTTTGAAGACACTTTGTCACATGTGCATTTACTCCATATCCTTTTGTCATTAATATTTTATTTACAAGTGGAAAACATCATAAATAATAATTGGTATACATAAATTAAACTGAGTTACCAGTTATAAAGCATGGAATTACTAAAAAGAAGATTATTACTTGAAATAGATGTAAACGAAATTGTTTTTGTTAAATTCATTAATTAATTAATAGCAATATATGAGATATGATTTTCCATGTTTGTACGCATGCACGATAATTTATATTTTGTTTTCCCAATTAGGCGGCAAACCGTAGTCATACAACATCAATGATTAGAATAAAGAAGCCACAACTTTGGATATTCACCTGGCTTCAATATTATACATTTTATTTCCGCTTGGACATTATTTATTTACATAAATAGTGATGTCAGAGCAATATTTGTATATAGTGTTCAATCTATCTTCTCTCATTTCCCATGGTAGAATTGTGTGCGTCATTTATTTTTTATGAAGAAATCTTGGAAAAAAAGTGCGGATTCGTCTAATTGAATATCATTATAAATTACATAATTGAACGAGACGTGTGATAGTATGTAGAGGAAACACTGTTGTTGCTTTTCACTAAACGTAAGTATAATTCACTTAAATATTTATTTTGACAAAAATACCTCAACTTTTTTTTTGTGTTTTTTTGTATTAAAATTGACGATCATTATTGTCCATAGATCTGTGCAAAAAGGTAATGCCACTTTCTCGTGAATTGATTTCTTGCAGTATGCCATATGTTTTAAAATGCATTGAATCTTCCCTAAAACTATTTCAAAAATTCACAGGTCAGCTCTTACATGCAAGTTATCCCTAAATCAAATTAAAATTTTAAGATAAAAAATTTTGTCACTGAACATGCCACTAAAATACATTTTTTCCATATTTTGACAATTTTTGTTACAGTAGCTTTTGCTTTATATCATGTTACAGAACCTCTAGAACCAAAATATAGTGATCGCAATCTTGGAGGGGTAATGTTTATACACATCATTACCCCTCCAAGATTGCGATCACTATATTATATATAAAATGTATTTTAGTGGCATGTTCAGTGACAAAATTTTTTATCTTAAAATTTTAATTCACAGCAAAAATGTTTTGGGTGCTCGCTGTCTTTAGAGGAGTGTAAATTGTCTAAAAAAACAACACTTCAGTTGGCTTAAATGGGACACGAAAGGCTATTTACAGGCATGTTCTACTGCTAAAATGTCGGAATCTATACAAGTTTAGCATATATATTAATTTTATTACTAGGAAATACACGTACTTGAGAACACCTTACACAATTTTTGACTATTTTGCCCCATCATCTATGAACAGAATTCACAACTGAATGGCCATATGTCTTTGTCAGATGATCATAGACATAAAATGAGGGAAATCATTTAAATTACCTGACAGAATTGACAAGAGCCGAGATGCAAATGAAAATAAACTGCGCATGAGACGCCCGTCCACTGCCATCTCGAACTTTATGGCATTGTTGGACCACAACAAAATTTGGATTGGAAAAAAAAATTAAAAAAGACTATGTGCCGTACCAAGATGTAACAATAACAAATATCAAATTAATGTGTAAAGTTAATGCATAGAAAGGTGCAAAAAATTAATTTAAAAAAAAATTAAAAAATGATGTCCAAGGGCCATAAAAGTCCACAAAAATCATTCAATAGGAATCAAATTTAAACTTAATTAGTTATTTTTAAACATACAATCATATACTTTATACCAAATCAACATATTTACGCATTGTAAAGAAAAGGTGCAGAAACTGATGTTTTTCAAAAATAACTCAGTCCAAGGGCCGTAACTCCGTACACAAAAAAAAATCATGACTAAACTAAAATATGTATCTCAGCTATATACACACTTACATACCAAATATCAAATCCATTTGTCAAGCTGTTCAAAAACTCCGAAAACCTAATATTATTCAAAATTTCACCAAGTCCAAGGGCCATAACTCTGTACAAAATGAACCAACCGAAACCAAATTCCAACTTGGTCTGTATCTCACCTAAATATACTCATATACCAAATATGAAATCAATATGTCAAGCGCTTACAGAAAAAAACTCCGGAAAACTATATTTTTCAAACTTTACCAAGTCAAAGGGCCATAACTCTGTACAAAATCAACCGACCAAAACCAAATTCTAACTTGATTTGAATCTCACTTAGATATACTCATATACCAAATATGAAATTAATATGTCAAGCGGTTACTAAAAAAATCCCTTTCAAAATTTCACTGAGTCAAAGGGCTATAACTCTGTAAAAAAATAGACCAACCGGAACCAAATTCCAACTTGATCTGTATCTTACCTAGATATACTCTTATACTAAATATGAAATCAATATGTCAAGCGGTTACAGAAAATAACTCCAGAAACCTATATTTTTCAAAATTCCACTAAGTCCAAGGGTCATAACTCTGTACAAAATCAATCGACCGGAACCAACGTTGAACCTAGATATACTCATATGCCATATATGAAATCAATATGTCAAGCGGTTATAGAAAAAAGTCTCCGGAAACCAAAAAGTTAACGGACTGACGGAGGGTATACCATAATACGTCCGTCTTTCGATGGGCGTATAAAAAGACAAAGTAGGTGCAAAACCATCGGAACATTTGTTTACTGCAATGGTTCAATATTGGTCGGGAACATTTGTTTACCGCAATGGTTCAATATTGGTCCGGAACATTTGTTTACCGCAATGGTTCAATATTGGTCCGGAACATTTGTGTACCGCAATGGTTCAATATTGGTACAGGTATATCAAGGGTTAATTATAACCCGGTTATATGGAGTGCAAACTTCCCCATCCATTGCAATAGTGTCCGGCAACAACTGAACAGTATTTGCTATTAAAGGGGCGTAGACAAGGCCAAGAATTGTTCATCCAAATACTGATCAAAAAAAGAATCCGTTGTTGATTTTTGTTGGAGTAGCAACGTTGCGTTTGATTCGTGTGTTCTGAAGGTTAATATTATTGTTTTGTATCTTTTTTTATATACGTCTATAGTTAAAGGCCACGAGGGATCATCTCTTCCCATTCTATTTCTTTTTATATCATTTAAATTGTATTTTTTTACGAAAGGATATGGAGTAAATTAACATGAGACAATAACACATATGTCAACTCTAACTGCATTTATTTAATTTTAATGAGCTGTATGGCCATTTCGGAAATTCATTCCTCATCAGCAGCACTAGAACCCAAACAAAGGAAATCCATAATTTCAAAAAAGATATAAAATGCATAAAACCAAACGAAATCCGAATAATCAGTAATGTATGTCTAGTTTTCATTTTAAGATTTAATTGTTGCTTTACAAAGCTTGCCTGTCCCGAGTTCCTATCGTTGTCCATGTTTGTCTTTTGTCATTTTATTGTTTTTCTCGTACGGTTCCTTGTGGCATGTGATTGTGGTTTACGGCCATTGTAGGCGTTTCCTGTTATCTTTTTTATATTAATTTCTATTAGCGTGTTTTACAATTCTATTACAAAAAAATTAAATATATTATACATGTAACAACATTTTCTCGGATTGACTCACTCAAAGTGTGACGGATGCTGTTAACAGAGCAGGACATGCTTACCATTCCGGAGCACCTGATGTCACTCTCAGTTTTACTGGAGTTCAAACTGTGAGTGCCTTTGTTTTTAATGTTGTAATTTCTATTTCTGTGCTTTGTATCTGTCTAACGTCATTGTTTTCTGTGTCTAACGTCATTGTTTTCTGTGTTCTCGTTTTAGCCATGTCTTTGGACTTCGATTTTTGTGAATTTCAATCCTTTGTGCCTTCGGTATTCTATTGCCGTTGTTTCATGATTTCAAAATGAACGTTTTTGAAAAATAAAACATTATTTTTATTGCCTTGAAAGTACTAAATTTAATGAAAAGAATTGGGTGTGGGTAGTCAAAATGTAATAAAAAATATGGCCTGCCATTAAAGTTCAAAGATACTGATTAAGATTAAAGACTAAACTTCAAAAGTATTTCCATGGAAACTTACCATATGAGATTATATGTTTCGTCATAAAGACATAAAGCTAGAAAAACAGATTAATTATTTATTAATTATGCCTTATACTTTATATTATGTTTATTTTATATTTTTGCACAGGATGGAATTTCAGAATATAAGTGTAATCATAGACAATAATTGGAACGGTACGCAAAAGGATAATTTTACAGAGATACAAATACATAATAAAACAGACGAAGAACCTACAAGCCAGGTAAGTAGAATACATTTGTAATTCAGGCATCCAAAATTACGTATTGTCTTTTTCTCTCCTTTCCAGATTGTGCCAATGGAGATTGGGTTTTATTGTATGTTTATTATTTTATAGGAAAACGGGACAGATAAAGTAGAGGTATGGGTACCTGTAGTCCGGGTCAATTCTACCGCTGGCTTTGGCTTGCGTCGGTACAAAATCCGGATGTCCCGAGTTCCTATCGTTGTTTTTCTTTTGTTTTTTGTTTTTTTGTTTTTGTTTTTTGTGTGTGTGTGTTTTCCATGTTGTTTCTCCTGGCACATTGTAGCATGCAATGTAATTTTCAGACATTGTAGATGTTTCCTGTTAATCCACTCGATACAGAGTGTTATGTACATAATGGATGTATAACAGCTGATGGCTGAAATTTGTGCTAGCTCTCGCGTGACGAATCAGCCGTGAAACATACACTCCGTAAGCAGGAGATACACGTAAATTAATTTCCATATTAGGGAAATTGATAATTTTGAAAATAAAATCGTCCCTTTTGTCGTAAGTTTTTGTATTGAGGTGACTATTTCCGTCAAATGCGAAAAAAAAAATCCAAAAAAAAATGTAGATCCTATGGTTTCTGTCGTTTCCTTTATTAGCTCACCTGGCTAACGGCCATTTTAGCTTCTGTCATCACTCGGCATCTGTCTTCCGTCCGTCCGTTAACTTTTATTCAAAGATCTCCTCCTCTGAAACTACTTGGTCAATATTAAACAAACATCATCAGGATATGCACTTTCAAGTTTGGGATTTTTTATGTCCGTAGACGAAACAACATGACCACTGTTACTAAAAAAAAACATAGGGGTTAATTGCCGTATTTTGCAAATAACTCGAAAACCGTTACAAATATAAAAAATCTGACCAGTTACTACAATGATTAGGATGATGAGATCTACTAAACCTACAATTTTGGAGAATATCCGACAACCAGTCTTAAAGTTATTGCCCCTTTTCTGTAAAATTTTCGTTTTTTTTTACTTTTGATTTTTCATTTGGAAAATGATGGAAGATAGAAGTCAAGTTTAAATTGCAAAAAGGTCAGCATATCAAGATCTACATGTCGTGCAATTTTGAAGAAAATCTGACGATCCACGGAGAAGTTATTGTCCCTTTTCGTTGAATTTTCACGATTTATATACGTTTGTACTTTTATTTCAAATACTGTTTGAGGCAGAGGTTGAATGTGAATTGCAAAGTGTAATTGTTTTCAAGAACTACAATTTCTAGTTATATCCAGCAGGTTCGCATCTCATCCAAGTTGGTTGCAAGCAATGAACAGAGTTTAACCTAGAACCCTATGGGAAATACATTCAAAGATCTTTTCCTCTGAAACTATTGAGCCAACGGGAACCAAACTTAGTCACAATAGTCCTCAAGTGGTCCCCTTTATTGTTTGTGATTTTTATGATTGTACCTCATCCAAAATGGCCGCCAATGGGGAACAAAGTTTAGCAAAGAGACCCTATAGGAAATTCAAAGGTCTTCTCCTATGTAACCATTAAGCGAATAGGAACCAAATTAGGTTACAATTGTCATTGGGTGGTCTTCTTTTAAGTTTGTGAATTTTTATGTTCGTACATCATCCAAAATGGCCGCCAATGGGGAACATATTTTAGCATAGGGACCCTATAGGAAATGCATTCAAATGTCTTCTGCTCTGAAACCAGTGAGCAAATCGGAAGCAAACTAGGTTACAATTGTCATTGAGTGGTTTCCTTTTACTAAGATCTACTCTGAAACTACTGAGAAAATTGGAACCAGACTTGGTCACAATACACTTTTGGTAGTTCCCTTGAAAGTTTGTGATTTTTATGTTCGTACCTGATCCAAGATGGCCGCCATCGGGGAACATAGTAAATGCATTAAACGATCTTCTCCTTTGGAGCCAATTGGAACCAAACTTGATCACAATAGTCAATCGGTGGTACCCCCTCAAAGTTTGTGATTTTTATGTTCGTACTCTGTCCAAGATGGCCGCCAACGGGGAACATAGTTTAACATCAGGAATATATTTTAAATGTCTTCTGCCCTGAACCTACTGAGCCAATTCGAACTATCTTCTCCTCTGAACTTACTGAACCAATTCGAACCAAACTTGGTTACAATTGTCTTTATGTTTTCCCCTTCAAAGTTTGTGATTTTTATGTTTGTCCTCATCTAAGATTGAAACTGTGGCATCTGTTGAACTGATTTATAGTTTGAATGGGTGGTCTTTTGGCGAGACCGAACTAAAGCAATCACCAAGTGAGCGATACAGGCTCATGTGAGTCGATAGTCTATAGTCCTGGCGGATATATTGAATGGGATGCATTTAGCAAAAGATGCATTATTGATTTGAATAACATGATCAATATATCTTTAAGTGAATGAATGATCTAACATTTTTTTTATTTTATGTTGTTTAACGAGTCTCTTAAGAAATTCAGTCTCATTAAATATAAAAAATAAGTCTGCGAGTATAGGTGCATAATTAGTGCCCATTGGTATATCAACTTGCTGTTTGATATATAGCACCTCCAAATGTGACAAATATATTATCTATTATAAGATGAAGCATCTTGCACACCTGTCTTTCATTGTGGCATATTTGTTCTTTAAAATTGGTTATTGAAAATATGTGGATTGAAAACCTAATACAACAAATTGTTTGGAATCGGCAAGGCTATTTGAATGATTCTTTTGGATTCGTGAATTTAGTTTATGATGAGAAATTGTGGTATACAATCTGGAAATTAATTGAAGAGCCAAATAGCAGCATTACATTCAAATTGTTAGACTGGTCATCTTTAGTTACTAAATAAGTCGAACCCTAAAGTCACCAAAGTAAGTGAGAACCGTAACGTTAGCAAAAAAAATGTATAATGCACTGAGAATAATTTTGAATAAAACAACGGTCACAGAAGACTTTGGGTCATTTTAAGGTGAGAAGAAAGCAACAACGTTCTCTTCTTTAATTTAATAAAAATTATAAGGGATCTCCCTTGTTAAAATATGTCATTTATTTGATCATAAGTTCCGTATATTTAAGGCTATTGTCAGAAAATGAAAACTAATTTAGAAAAAAAAAATCAATCTAGACATCTTTTTTCAATAAAGACAATGAAGGCAATCCCTTGTAGAAATATGTCTATGTATCCTGAACTAATTTATGCGTGAGTTACATGCCATTTTCAAAAAACGATGACTTATGTATATCATGTAAATTTCCTGTCTTTTCATTTGTTAAGAAGAATGTTGAAGTTCTGTCTACATATGAAAATCTTTAAAGCATGAACAATGGTATCCTCTTCTAACTGAAACGTAAACAATGTTACCCTGTTCAGAGGACAATTTTGTTCATGCATCAGTGAGCAGAGGGTAACATTGTTTATGGTTCAGTGAATTTCAATAATGATTGAAAGTTAAAAACATCCAGTAAAATAAAATAAATAAAATATAGCTGATAGGGTGACAGAGCAGATTGTTATTCTCAAAATGCCCGGTCTATTTCTCATCACTGATAATACTAAGTGGATGTTGGTAAAATTATCGTAAGAATAAATGTAATCATTATTTTACCGTTTTCACTTGTATTGTTTTCAGGTAATCAGTGATAATAATAGCTGGATGTCAGCAAAATTATCGTAAGAATAAAAGTAATAATTATTTAATCATTTTTTTGCTTTGTTTCAAAGTTATCAGGGATAATACTGTATGTCGGTAAGAATAATAATAACCATTAGTTTACCGTTTTCATTATACCCCCGCTTGAAAAGTTGGGGTATATAGTGATGGGGTTGTCCGTCCGTCCTTCCGTCTTTCCGTCCGTCCGTCCG
Organism: Modiolus philippinarum; assembly: GCA_002080025.1. Lineage (NCBI taxonomy): Eukaryota > Metazoa > Mollusca > Bivalvia > Mytilida > Modiolidae > Modiolus > Modiolus philippinarum. Next base: position 17,665 of record MJUU01006307.1, read on the forward strand.
TTACACCTTAGGGTACCCATCTCTTATCCGCTACTCCTCCTGAACCACTGAGTAGATTTTCATGAAACTTTAACACAATTTTTCTGACATAATGTAGATGTGCACCTCCTATTTCAGAATTTGTTTTGATTGATTTTGGGGGTTTCCCATAGCAAAACATAGCAAAACATGGACTTTGCCATTACATTACAGGGGGGTACCCATCTCTTATCCGCTTCTTCTCCTGAACCACTGAGCAGATTTTCATGAAACTTTAACACAATCTTAGTGACATAATGTAAATGTGCACCTCTTATTTCAGAATTTGATTTAATTGACTTTTGGGGTTTCCCATTGCTAAACATGGACTTTGCCATTACATTCTAAGGGGGTACCCGTCTCTTATCCGCTACTCCTCCTGAACCACTGAGCAGATTTTCATGAAACTTTAACACAATCTTTGTGACATAATGTAGATGTGCATCTCCTATTTCAGAATTTGATTTAATTGATTTTTGGGGTTTCCAATAAAAAAAACATGGACTTTGCCATTACATAACAAGTGGATATCCATCTCTTATCTGCTACTCCTCCTACCACTCATGAAATTTTAAGACAGTTTTTGTGACATAATGTAGATGTGCATCTTCTATTACAGAAATTGATTTGATTTGATTGATTATCAAATGGGGAGCGGGGGATATATATCAGCGAGCTTTGCTCACAGTTTTTCTAGTTTGGTTTGTTTTCAGGTAATCAGTGATAATACTAGCTGAATGTCAGTAAAATTATCATAAGAATAAAAGTAATAATTATTTTACCGTATCTACTTGTTCTGTTTTCAGGTTATCAATGATATAACCAGATGGATAGCTGTAACTATTTTAGTAGGAATAATAACATTTAACAGTCTCGTTATCATTTTACTGTTTGTACGAGGAAAAAAAAGCAGAATGACATTTTTTGTGAAGAATTTAGCTTTCGCTGGTAAGATTAAATATTCTAAGTGATTACTGGGATTTATGTGCAAATCTCATTGTCGACTTCGTCATGATGACTTAAAGATGAAGAAAAACAATATTTTTTTTAATCGTCCAAGAGTTTGCTATTTTCTGAAATGACCATATGATGTGTTTTTATAAAGTTTTTGCCTTGTTTGTTTTCCTTTGTTCTACTGTTTTCTAGCTTTGACATATCTTTAGACAATGATTTTATCTTGGTACTTTAGTTCATGTACTATGTGCTTAATTTTTATTTGAATGTTGGGCCCAAAATATACTTTTATAACTGGAGAATAACTGGAATTCCACGTTTTTGTATTTTTAGCTTTTTGTTTTTGTTTGTTTTGAAAACTAAGGAGTATCTGCCTCATGCAAAGCTCTGTCCTTATCCGAATTTGGCTTACATTTAGATCATATTGGTTATTTGTTCTCTATTAGTTCTAAAACATCTCTGAGTTTATGGTCTACATAATGTTTTTATTTTATCTGCACTGAAGCAGAATAAGTTGTCCAAATGTGCATATGCAGAAACTAAATTTACAGTTACTTCGATATTTAATTATTTGTTACCACTGGGTCGATGCCACTGCTTGTGGACTATTAATCCCCGAGAGTATTCACCAGCCTAGTAGTCAGTACTTCGGAGCTAACCCGAAAGCCGATACTATTTGGAGCTTTTCAATATCTAAATTTTGTAAATTTCACGTTTTTGTATTTTTTGTTTTTTTTTTTTGTTTGTTTTGAAAACCAAGGAGTATCTGCCTCATGCAAAGCTCTGTCCTTATCCGATTTTGACTTAACATTTAGGTCATATTGGTTATTTTTTCTCTATTAGTTCTAAACCATTTTTAAAATTATGGTCTTCCAAACGTTTTGATTTTATCTGGCTACACTGAAGAGACATAAGTTGTCGAAATGCACAAATGCAGAAACTAAATTCACAGTAACTTCAGTATTTATTTTTTTTCACATTTTTTATATGCTAATGGCATATGTCCCATCCTCCATGAATAGGGGAATTGGCATCGAAGCTTTGGTTTGATATCGGGGATTTAATTGATAGATGGTCAGTTACAATCTCAATTTATATTGTAAACATGGTGTCTTCAAGATGAGCAACAACAATAAAAGCGTTGTTTTATTGCTTGGTTTAATCATGTATTTGTAGAGACTGTGTCTGATACACATTTACTCCGTATCCTTTCATTCTAAATGTATAATGAAAATAATGATAATTGAAAAACAATTCTTCACATTTTTATTACAGATTTGTGTACTGGTTTAATATTCGTTCTTCCAGAAATCATTGTTTACAGATTCAATGTTGGCTTTGTAAGAGAAACATGTCATTTGTTCAATGGAATAAAAATGTTCCCCGTTTATGCCTCAACGTTTGCTATAGTAGTTCTGACAATTGATAGATCGTATGTTATTATTAGACCTATAACATCAGCAACCACTGGGATAATTTACAGATGTGGCTTAGTGATACCAACCTGGATCCTCTCTGGTCTCTTAACTATACTCCATATATTAAATGTTACGTACGACAATAATCATCTTTGTAGATACCAGTTTAATCCAAAGGTAAGGATATTCTTTTGTAAACAAATAAAGGATATGGAGAAAATTAAGTAAATGGAACAACGCTTTCTTTGTAATTCATTTAAAAAGGGGAAATATCAAAATTAATAGACAGAATTACTAGAATACAAAGTCAAAGAGCAAAAAAGCAAGTTGAAAACAACTGGAAAAATTGTCAACCACGGTGATTGTGTTCTTGCATTATTCAATTTAATGATAACTTTCATCTTATATACCCACTCCAACTCAAAATTAGCGAGAAAAATGATACACCATCAGCATCATACTTAGACTTATAACTTAACATGACACCTCTTGGCGTATGCAAACAAAACTTTACAAGTAGTGTAATGATTTCGACTGTCCAAAAGTGAACTTCCCAATTTTTGAACATTAATAATACCACGTCTCGCGTAGATGGCGTTTACATTTCACTACACATACACATGTACGCTATTGTCGTGCCTGTAGTTTGTTCGAGGACTAGTTTAACCCCACCGCAGCAGGTTTTCGCCTGTCCTAAGTCAGGAAATTTATTAAGCCTTTGTGTGTCTTGTCTGTCTTCTCCTTAGTTTACTTTATGTCTATGTATATGTAGGGCCGGCTCCGACCTGCCGTTGGGTGTGGGGTTTCCTCACCGTTAATTGAAAATCCTATGGTGGCATGAGATGTTATTATTCCCCTTTGTGTGGTTGTTACTTTGACACATTCACCGTTTCTCTTCTTTTGTCTATGTCAACGGAATAGATTTTTTTTGCGTGCGCCAGCCCCCCCCCGCCCCCTTTCCATTTGGCGAAAGACTTTTCCCAAGTCAAAACGAAAAGTAGAATTGTAAAATGACGAGCAAATAATATGCACAATTAACAGGCAAAAGAGTTAGCTTCACGCTAAATGATGTCTATTTTAATTCGACATCGACATTTAAAACAGTAAACCATTTTTTAAAGTTTGTCCGAGTTTAACAATCAGAATTAAACTTTAATTTAAATAACAAACCTTTTCGATTGAAGGATTTTCGTTGACCCTATTCCTGAAATAAATTACTTTTACGTTGAAATACACCAGGTTCCCTTGTGATGTATGTATATCGTGAATCACATGACACTTTATAGAATCTTCTACATTAGGATGAAAGAAAAACAACTATAAATGTTCATCAATTTAAGTATTCCAAGCATGATTTTCGTAGTGATAAAGTATCTGTCAATATAGCTGTAATTCCATTAGTTTGTTCATTGTTTCTATTGGATATTATTAAGTTTCAATAATTGACAAATTAGCGGTCTTCGTCTTCAAAAATGCATTAACAATCTCCAAATCTGTCGTAATGCATTGCTGTCATTTATTACCTGAACAATCGTATATTGTCTAACATGAGCATAATCAAATACAAAATGTCAGCTATACATTGAAACTTATCTCAAGATAAAACTGCAATGTGTAATATATGTCAAATAGTTGATCTGAAAAACTGCGATAAATGTAAAGTTTGTTCAGCTCGTTTTTATTTAAAAAAGAATCAAATGCTGAAAATCCTCTTCAAACTAAATGTTTTTAATTTAAGGCTATAAAAAGGTACCCAGTTTTGAAGGAAAAACACGCATTCCATATTATATCAACTCGCCACAGGGTCGTTTACTATATTAAGATAACATAACCTGGTGTAAATATCAAGTAATGCACAATTCTTACTCCAGACAAAAACTTTGACTAAACAAGGCAAACATTTTTTATTCTAATTAAGAACAGGGAGCCAAAAACGGTTTTTAAGACACAGATATGGATCACAGGGGATGGTGTGTATTACTTGTTTGTCAGCATGTTCAATACATGGTATTTTTAGCTTTGATGTGACCTGATTTTTATAGAAATTTAAATTAAGCGTTCATTATAAGTGATTTATGTAACTTTTGTATGATTTCAGATAGTTGTTATGTTTGACATTGTAGTAAATCTTGTACTTCCGGTACTTATCATCGGATTTTGTTACATGTGGATTATTGTCACAATATGGCGACGAGAACATAATGGTGTGTTGGAAGGGGAATTTAGAAAAACAACAGGTACAACTAGATATATCTAAAACACTGCAACGATTTCTTATCATTGCTGCTCTTTTTACCAAGCACTGGTGTTGTTGAGATTATGTCAGGGAATAATATTGTTTTAGATTTTGTTCAGCAACATTTGCTCAAAAAATCATTAATGAAATTTGATATAACACGAAAATTTGACCAAAAAATTACAAATTTGATTGATTGCACACAACTGATTCTGAATTCAAAACAAAATTTAATGTAGATAAAGAATCGGCCTTATATTTTTATCTGAAATAAAGAAAATCTTAACAATGATTTGTATTTTTAACGTTCAAAATAAATTAAGGCAAACAAACATTTAGTTTCTTGAAATTGGATCGTCCAGTTCTACATTTAAATAAATTACACATTAGCGCGTTTATCTATGACAGTGCAATACTTGCTTAATGAGGTTACAGTTCATGGGATTTTATTCCTATTTTTTCTTGTTTTACGTTCTTATTAAGCTGTAGAACATTTGATGATAAAATTTATTATGGCATTACATTATGTTTCCAGACTTAACGTTATGGCGTAAATTTGTGTGTTTCATAATGTGTAATTGATGAATTACTATATATACTTAGGACAGTACAATAACGGCATAAGATGCTTTCTGCTGTGAAGAATTATCACGTTATCATCAAACTATTGGTAATTTGTTCTCCATCAGCTTTTATACCTATTTCGATTCATGGATTTCCCATTCTTTTCATTTTATCTGCACTGATGAGACATAAGTTGTCGAAATGCGCTTATGCAGAGCCTAAATTCACCTTAACCTCGGTATTTTATAATTATGCTTAACGTATGCATCACAACAGACGCAAATTTGAATTATTAAAAGCTAAATACAAAGTTCGGTCAGTCAACGTTGAATATTTCACTTGACCTGCTTAAGTAGAATATAGATAACGGGCCATAACTGAATATTTTACGAAAGGATATGGGGTAAATGAACATGAGATCATAACACATATGTTAACTCCAACTGCAATAATTTTAATGAGCTGTATGGCCATTTCGGAAATAAATTCCTCATCAGCAGCACTAGAACCCAAACAAAGGAAATCCATATTTCAAAAAATGTTTAAAATGCATAAAACTAAACGAAATCCGAATTATCAATAATATCAAATATAGCTAAGGACAAAACTACGATGGAGGGAGTTAACCCTTAGGTTTTAGAATTTCCATAAATTTAGATAATAGAAATTGAACAAAGTCTACATATGAGATATTATCTCATGTACAAGTACATCATATCTAAGAAAAATAAAGAGCATACATCTCTACCACGGGGAATTGTTTTACCAACTCCACACTGCAATAAAAGACAAACTCCTGTATTAAATATTTTACGAAAGGATTATGCATTATTAGTATAATGATACCAGTCTCGAAAAATATATATTAACAATGGTGGTATTTCCCGATATACGAGTCATTAACAGAACAAAATGATATGGATAGCCATTTATTTTTTTCCCTCCATTAGTCATTAATAGAAATGTTTATGGCTGGAACAATCTACTACAAATACTTACTTTATGAAGGTTTTTTTCGCCATTCATTAAATTTAACCTCAAAACAATAGGGAAACATGACCATTTTTGAACAAATGACACCCCGCTAAGAGGAAAGATCATGTTTTAATGGGATCTGAAGTTTAGATGTGTGTAATACAGATATTATGAATAATGAGATAATTTGACCATCCAGAACATTCATTAAACCACTTAAAAGCATTTAACTTAAATACCCCAAGTATTGTTGAATTCGTTATTTGCACCAATTACTCCCAGAATTAGTTATGTAAAAAGAACAGTTAGATGCAGCAATAATAAGAATTATTCAGCTAAATATATAACAGGGGTACACGGGTTTCGTGTTTATCGAGCTTGAGCCCGAGACTGTTTAAATGAAAAACATTAGTTATGTTTTCAATTATTAAAAGTTTCTCATAAGTAATCAGAAATTTATTTGTGTTTGTGCACACTGTTCCCATGATTTAATTTACGATTTACATTTTGTGATAACAGATTTACAAAACTCAGTATTTCGGGTTACCCGTCGCGAGAAAGGAAATATTTACCTGGCAAAACACAGGTAATAATGGGTAAAATAATACCCAAAGAATACCACTGATCAAACTGAAATTTTTAATTTGAATTCTTCATTTCATTATTCTATTCTTCAAAGGTTTTTTGTGCTCTTTAGGTAGCACTATACTATTGCATTGTCTCCAAACGAAATAAGCAGCCAGATGTACCTCACAAATACGCATAACATACTGTAGTTCATGTCTGGGTGTCAAGAATTACAGTAACGAGAAACTACTGCTTATATTGTAGTTATTTTATTTGAAAAGCTCAAATGGATAGTAGGAGTAGATTAAACGAAAATACAGCGTGAAAATGTAGCTCAATTTGACACTCGCTTTTGGCGATTCGGTTTCATTCCTGCAAAATTCCTGCGATGCGCTGTGTAATATCTTACAAGTTTTTTATGAATAAATGGAAACATATTAAATACTTCTATCGGTTTGGACTCTTGCCACTTTCAATGCGGACTCTCATAGCAATATATTTTTACGTTTTAAATGCTTAACCCTTTCAACACCGTAGACTGCTTTAGCGGTCTGACAAATTTACTACCATTCAACACCACAGACCGCTTTTCCGGTCTCAGAATGTTTACAAACATCAATGACCTAGAAGTGTTCTGTGCGCACATGTCTGCGCATTGAATTTTGGTAAGATTCATCTTTCACTTTCCAACCGAGTGAATCGAGGCCAAAACAAATTCAAGACAATGGAAATTTTTTCGAAGGAATTGCAACAAGTCAAAGGAGTCAGAGCTTTCTGGGGAGTACAATTTTGACGATTTTTGTTATCTGAACGCTGTTTATGCACGGGGTCAATTTTGCGATGTGGTCAGTCAAAATTGATGACCAATCGGACTTTGTCTTTGCCGGGCGCGTAAGAAGGAAAAATATGAATTACCGTTGAAAATGAGCACACTTTAATGAGAGAATACGTCCTAGAAGGGCACGAGGCGTCCGTCTCCTTCCATTCGTTTTTTTTCGGACAAAACGTTCATCAATACCAAACTTGAAAACCGAGACCGGCGATAGAAAAAAGGGGGATGACACAGATATTCACAAGGGCATGCGCATATGGATAAAGATTTCTGTGGCATTATTTTTACATGACTGATTTGTTTGGATTAAATAAATCTTTCACTTGATGGTTAGATTTATTTTTTTTTCAAAAAAAAAAATTCACTGCATGTTTTTGACCAGAAATCTTTATCCATAAACATAAACAGCGTTCAGATAACAAAAATCGTCAAAATTGTAATCCCCAGAAAGCTCTGACTCCTTTGACTTTTTGCCGTTCCATGTGCGCACAGAACACTTCTAGGTCATTGATGTTTGTAAACATTCTGAGACCAGAAAAGCGGTCTGTGGTGTTGAATGGTAGTAAATTTGTCAGACCGATAAAGCACTTACCTGGATTCTACCTGTCAATTTACCTTTATTGCATAATATCTTCTTTATACATATATTTTTTATTTTGTTTTTATATCATCTTATAGTTTATTTTATCCTCCTTAATTTGATATATAATCTATAGTATTATATACTGTATTTGTATTTTTAATTAATTATTTTTCTTAATGAGTTAAAATCTTCTGCTTTTCATGAAAGTTACTTTGTTGTATTGGGGAAATAGTTAATGTTTACATCTATTTAGAAAATTCCAAATCCAGTTTGATTTCTTTACGACAGGTGTGCAAGCATATTATAAATTTTCAACTCCAAAATTGACCACAAACTTCTATATTTTGAAATAAACAAAATTCAGAACTATCGCAAGTTTTCCATACAGCAGCATCTGTCTGTCCGTCAACAATTTTTTTACGTCAAAGATATTTGCTACCTTTAGTGGGAATGATTTAAAATTTGGTGCGAAGCTTGGAAATCGTTGTATTGTGTAAGCGATTTTCAAGTTTGTCGGGCATCCATTTCCTGTGTGCCGATACTTTGTTAACCATTAACCAAATTTTCGTCACAGATTTATTGGCTTTAAATGGAAGTAATGATTTGAAATTAAGTCTAAAGCTTGGAAGTGATGAGTTGTATAAGCGATTTTCAAGTTTTTCAGGCATCCACTTCCTGTTTGTGGATACCTTGATTTTTTAAAATTAAAACCAAATTTTTGTCACAGATTTCTTGGCTTGGGAAGGAGGGAATGATTTGAAATTTGGTCTGAAGCTTGGAAATGATCAGTTGTAATTTGTTAGCGATTTTCAGGTTTGTCAGGCACCCACTTCCTGTTTGTCAATACTTTGCCTTTTTAACCATAAACAAAATTTTCGTCACAGATTTTTAGCGTATACTGGAGGGAATGTTGGAACTTTGGTCTGAAGCTTGAAAATAATTAGTTGTATTGTGTAAGCGATTATCAGGCTTCTTCTTGACTTCTGTCTGTTTGCAGAAACCATGGTTTTAATTATTTGACAAATATTTGTAAACAAAGAAAGCTGAGAAATGATATGGTTTGGTTAAACCTCATGAAATCACTGTAATGTCCTGCAAATTACTGTACCAACACATTTATGTGTCAAACAGAATTTGAATCAACACTTAATTCAATTTAACTTTTGCCGAAAGTTTAAAAGCACTTGCGGGGTCCTTCCGACAACGCCAGTTTCAAATTGCTCTAGTTATTCCTATTTTGGCCAGTCATTGTGACTTGAATGCACATATTTATACTCTGTCAAAAGACAGACATATTATGGTATATCCTCTTTTTGTCTGTTTGTTAACCTTTTGGTTTCCTGAGTTTATTCTGTAACCACTTGATATATTGTATATGGGTGTATCTAGATAGGATACAGCTTTTTGAACTGATTTCTTTTTAAATATAAAGTTTCACATCTTTTCTAATTTCAAAGATATCTGCCTAAACAGCACTCCAGCGTTCAGCGCTTTGATTTAAATACTGTTTTGTATTCATAATGTATCTAAATTTGAATAACTGAAATCTGTCTAAATATTTTAAACGATATGACTAATTGTAAAGTGTGAGACAAGAGCCATCCTAGAGTGGTCGAAGCTGAAACAGATTAGCTAAGAGAGGTCATGATAAGAAAAGATCAGAGTGAATATGACTGTAATTGTTACAATCTTGATCTCTGATCATGACTGGTAGAGCCGTTATGATCTTAGAGCCGACATGATTTAGAGCAGATCTAACACCCTTCTGGGAAAGGCTCGATACATGTTCTACGTTAACGTAGAGAAGTTTTTATGACTGCTCCAAGTTAAATTTATGAGGGGTTACCTCTGCACTCCAATGTTCACACATTGTCAGGGAAAGGGCATAATTAGAGTAAGTAAGAACTGAACAGTTAGCGAACAAAATGGTAAAGTCTTAAGGCAATGACATGATCAAAAACAGTTACAAACAAACACGGATTAGAATAAAATAGGAACGTGCAGATAGATGGATAATCAAAACCAATCAAAAATATAGGTAAAGTCAGTTACACCGATAGAAGACACATATCCTGTTTCTCAAAAGACAGCCGCCGCGTTGAATATGTCAAATCTGGTAGAGAAGCAAAATCAAGTACACGAAAAATACCTCAGTTGTTAAAGAGAAACACATATCTGATGTCAAATGGAAGAGAGTTATCCACACTTGTCTTATCATAACAGTTCTTTTATGATCTTTTTTTCAGAAAAGACGGATGCCACGAAAACCGAAAAGAATCAAAAGTACAAGTCAGGATTAATAACAAAAGCGAAAATAAGAACAATAAAACTAGTATTAATTGTTGTCATTGGTAAGGCATTTATATTATTAACATTATGGGAACTCACTAGCCTAGTAATAAAACTTACTAGTACGCAAGGTTAGAAAATCAAAGGAACATCAACTTCGTGCATAGCTCAGTTCTTAAATGATAAGGGCTTAAGCACATTGGACAAAGTCTCTACAAATAAAAGGTCAAAGAAAGCAACAAAACAACGCTTTTATTACCATTCTTCATTCTGAAGTCATCATGGTGCCTTCAAGATCGGTCTTTGCTCATACCTCATAGTAGGTACAAGACGGTCCTAGCACCGGAATTCATTGCTGGATGCTGAGCAATGTCATAACCATGTTCCTTTACCAATGAAGTCAGATCCTCAACAAACATAAATTAACTGTTAAGGCGTTTTCACAATCAATGTCATCCGTTGCCCTACAAAAAGACTCATGCAAGACAATCACAACATTTACACAACCACAGGGTATCATCGAGGCAAAAGTAAGAAAACTTGCCCTTATAAAATCATGAGATGTGGGCACAATAAACAGGCGATCAGAATTACAATTTGAAAATACAAAAAAATAAAAATTCCCAAATTTTAAAAGTATGGTAGAGCGAGAAATTCTCTCAATAACAAAAAAAAAACAACATAACTGAAACGTATAAAGAGCATAAATCAATCTCAAGGGGGATCTTTTTTAACGGACTCCACACTGTAGGAGAGAAAAACACAATTCTATCATTCATACAGGTTAACAAAAAATCAAATCGTGATATTCCATCCATTACGGTCATAGGGTGTACAAAGAAAAAAAACATTTAAATAAGCAATGAAGGGATATGGAGTAAATGCACATGAGACAAAGTCTATACAAATACATTGTAAAACAAAGCAATAGAACAACGTTTCATTGCTGTTTTTCATTTTTAAGTCACCATGAAACCTTCAACAATCAGCTCTACTCGTACCTCCTGGTCCTCGGCCCCGGTTTCAGGGGTATTTATTATCATCATTACTTTATTTCCAATTCAGTGGAAAATTTGAAGGACAACTACAGTAATGATATCCCATTATTTCAATAACCTAGGCAGTAGCCCACACTGACATTATCCTATTCCCAATTTCCTGGTAATTTTAGGGTGTAAGAAGAAATGAATTGTATGTCAGCATAATATGTTTCTTTTCGTTATATTCACCAACAAAAACATTTTTCATAGAAAAATGTTTATTTTTGCAATGAACACAGCATCAGGCTAAATTATCGATTTTCATCAGCAATTGTTATCTTTACTCAGGTTAAAAAAACTCGTTTTTATAATCATATATTGCTAAATTTAGACCTTGATTTAAGATTGGTTGAATAATCCAAAAAATGTTGTACATGTTCGTCGTTTGATTTGCTATCGTTTGCTAATCAAAGTTTCTGTTTACGTTATCGGTTTCACTAGGTGTTCAACATTCTCAATTACAAAATGTAGCAACCGTGTTAGTGAGAAAAAAAAAACGTCCATCACTTTTATTAGCTCACCTGACCCGAAGGGTCAGTGTGAGCTATTGCCATCACTTGGCGTCCGTCGTCCGTCCGTCCGTCGTCTGTTAGCTTTTCACATTTTCATCTTCTCCTCTGAAACCACTGAAGCAAATTCAACTTAACTTTACAGGAAAGATGTACTAAAGGTCCTTTACAAAGATTGCTCATTTCGTTCCGATCCGATAAAAAACATGGCCGCCAGCGCGGAACTTAGGTTTAACATTGGACCCTATGGGGAAAATCACATTTTCATCTTCTCCTCTGAAACCACTGAAGCAAATTCAACCAAACTTTACAGGAATGATGTACTTAAGGTCCTTGACAAAGAATACTCATTTTGTTCCGATCCGATGAAAAACATGGCCGCCAGCTCGGAACTTAGTTTAACATTGGGCCCTATGGGAAAATCATATATTAACTTCTCCTCTGAAACCACTAAGCAAATTCAACCAAACTTTACAGGAATGATGTACTAAAGGTCCTTGACAAAGAATACTCATTTTGTTCCGATCCGATAAAAAACATGGCCGCCAGCGCGGAACTTAGGTTTAACATTGGACCCTATGGGAAAAATCACATTTTCATCTTCTCCTCTGAAACACTGAAGCAAATTCAACCAAACTTTACAGGAATGATATACTTAAGGTCATTGACAAAGAATACTCATTTTGATCCGATCTGATAAAAAACATGGCCGCCAGCGCGGAACTTAGTTTAACATTGGACCCTATGGGAAAAATCATATTTTCATCTTCTCCTCTGAAACCACAGAAGCAAATTCAACCAAACTTTAGAGAAATGGTGTACTGAAGGTCTTGTACATAGATTGCTCATTTCGTTCCGATCCGATAAAAAACATGGCAGCCAGCGCGGAACTTAGTTTAACATTGGACCCTATGGGGAAAAATCACATTTTCATCTTCTCCTCGGAAACCACTGAAGCAAATTCAATTAAACTTTACAGGAATGATGTATTAAAGGTCCATAACAAAGATTGGTCACTTCGTTCCAATTCTATAAAAAAGATGGCTGCCGGCACCGAACTTAGTTTAACATTGGACCCTACATTTTCATCTTCTCTTCTGAAACCACTGAAGCAAATTCAACCAAATTTAAGAGGAATGATGTACTAAAGGTCCTTAACTACGATTGCTCATTTTGTTCCGATCTGATAAAAAACATGGCCACCAGCATGGAACTTAAGTTTAACATTGGACCCTATGGGAAAAATCACATTTTCATTTTCTCCTCTGAAGTTTAAGTTTAACATTGGACCCTATGGGAAAAATCACATTTTCATCTTCTCCTCTGAAACTACTGAAGCAAATTCAATAAAACTTTACAGGAATGATGTACTAATGGTCCTTTACAAAGATTGGTCATTTCGTTCCGATCTGATCTGAAAAAAAACATGGCCGCCAGCATGGAACTTAGTTTAACATTGGACCCTATGGGAAAATCACATTTTCATCTTCTCCTCTGAAACCACTGAAGCAAATTCAACCAAATTTAAGGGAAATGATGTACTAAAGGTCCTTAACTACGATTGCTCATTTTGTTCCGATCTGATAAAAAACATGGCCGCCAGCATGGAACTTAAGTTTAACATTGGACCCTATGGGAAAAATCACATTTTCATCTCCTCCTCTGAAGTTTAAGTTTAACATTGGACCCAATGGGAAAAATCACATTTTCATCTTCTCCTCTGAAACTACTGAAGCAAATTCAATAAAACTTTACAGGAATGATGTACTAATGGTCCTTTACAAAGATTGGTCATTTCGTTCCGATCTTATAAAAAACATGGCCGCCAGCATGGAACTTAGATTTAACATTGGACCTATGGGAAAAATTTATTTTCATCTTCTCCTCTGAAACCACTGAAGCAAATTCAATTAAACTTTACATGAATGATGTACTAAAAGTCCATAACAAAGATTGGTCATTTCGTTCCGATTCGATAAAAAAGATGGCCGCCGGCACCGAAATTAGTTTAACATTGGACTCTATGGGAAAATCACATTTTTATCTTCTCCTCTGAAACCAATGAAGCAAATTCAACCAAACTTAAGAGGAATGATGTACTAAAGGTCCGTAACAAAGATTGCTCATTTTGTTACGATCCGATAAAAACATGGCCGCCAGCACTGACCTTAGGTTAAACATTGGACCCATGGGAGAAATCACATTTTCATCTTCTCCTCTGAAACTACTGAAGCAGATTCAACCAAACAGTACAGGAATAATGTACTAATGGCCCATAACAAAGATTTGTCATTTTGTTCCGATCTGATAAAAAACATGGCCGCCACCTTGGAACTTATGTTTAACATTGGACCCTATCGGAAACAATTTGTCTGAAACCACTGAAGCAAATTCAACCAAACTTTACAGGAATGATGTACTAAAGGTCCATAACAAAGATTATTCATTTTGTTCCAATTTGATAAAAAAACATGGCCACCAGGGGGCGAACATAGTTTAAAATTGGAGCTTAAGGGAAAATCACATTTTCGTCTTCTCCTCTAAAACCACTGAAGCAAATTCAACCAAAAAGCAAGTTGAAGTAAATGTATAGAAGGTCCCTTGCAAAAATTTCTCATTTCAATAGGTACCAATGGATGACATAGCTATACATTAGAACCCATTGGTAAAAAACATAATATTTGGTCATGCAGGGCATAGTAGCATATTGTCAGGTGAGCGATACAGGCTCAGTCTCTGAGCCTCTAGTTATATTTTGCACAGATGCACGATTTTCCTTTTCCAGTTAGATCTGTCATTGATGTCTTATTTCATATAACCTGTGTCATTGAAACGCTTATAATGGTGGCTACATAAATAGACTGATGCACATTAAGGAGCAGATGTTGAAAAATACATTTAGTATTACATTATCTTTTTCAAATGCGCATTACTCTATGTACAAAATCATTTTCCATTAATACGATTTTGGTTATTGTGATATTGTGCGGAAAAGATAAATACTGTACTTAGCAATTTACAAACTCTTTTCTTACCCCTCTTACCCTTCCGGAGCACCTGCTGTCACTCCCGGTTTTCATGGGAGATCACACTATGAGCGTCTTAGTTCTTAATGCCGTATTTTTATTTCCGTGCATTGTGTGGCTGTCTCAGGTCCTATTTTTGTCTTTGTGTATTCTCTGTTACCGTTTTGCCATGTCTTTCCAGATTCACGTCTTCAATTCCAGGATTTGAAATAACCGGTTTTGAGTTAACCCTGGATTGACCCACTGACAGTTTAACGGGTGCTGTATACAGAGCAAAACATGCTTACCTTTCAGCAGCACCTAATGTCACTCTGTTTTTTGAGAGTTCACACCGTTAGTGCCGTAGTTTTTTTGTGTTGTATATGTAATGTTCGTGTTCTTGTATTTTGTTGGCACGTAGTTTCTTTGGTCTTCCGTCTTCTGGTGTTCTTGCTTTTGCCTTGTCTTTGATTTATGTAATTTTGCACTTTGTTCCTTCGGTATTCTTATGCTGTAGGTTTTGAAATAATTCTTCATTATTGTTTTTCAGCTTACATCGCGTGTTGGAGCCCAGTGTGCATTGGTGTGGCGTTAAATGTTTGGCAAGTTATCCAAAGTGGTATTGAATACCAGTTGCTATACGTACTAGCACCATTAAATAGTATGGTCAATCCACTCATATTTCTGGTTTTCAACAGGAAAATGTTCAACGGAAAGAAATCCTGTAGCAGAAAATACAAAACACTTGGAACATGTACTGCTGCTTCATCTTCTACATCAAATTTGAAGTCAATTTCCCGGATGTCACATGATGATTTAAACTTACATCGACAATCTGCTTTTTAATATGGTAATGATTATTTTCTCAGTCGACTCGGATTTAAGGAGTGTCAAGAAAAAAAAATTAAATGTTTGTAAGAATTATAACGTGTACGATTTGTGATGTCATTAAAATGCTTTTTCCAGGCTCAAATTATGTATATGAAAGTTTCCACGCTTAGTGAGACTTATAAAGACCCTACTGACAATAATTGGGAAAATGTGTTCATGTGCTGTTCGAATTAAATTTGGGCAAAGTTTGAAAACGCCCTTTGAGGTCATGTTAAAGTGGCATGTACACATACGTTTGAGACATATATTGGAAATAAACATATCAAAAATATTTCTTAATACAGTCGAAATGTCCCCATTAACAAAATTAATAATTGTTAACATTAAATAAATTGAAGCAGCAAGGATAAAACTGTTGATTTCAATTAACTTAAAGTTACTTGAGATAACTCCTTGAAACACGTGTACAGCATAACGAAATTTACAGTTGTTTTATGCAACATCGGTATTTTTTGTCTTTTAAACTGTATCAACTGTTAACAATGGTTAACAACTATATCCTACAACAGGTACAAAATCAACGACGCGAAGAAACAAAATTCAAAAATCAAAGGGTATACAGCATTTAAAATTTAAGACGATGATCTGCTTATAACATGCAAAATTAAGTACAAATCAAGGTGGACGTAATAAAACAGCCTGGTGTTGTTAAAGGGGGTGGGGGGGGAGTGGTAAACAAAATCTGCCTCACTCAGGGAATCGATCTCACAACAGATTTATACATATTCATTTTAAAAAAATATGGTATGTATCAATTTGTTTATTGGCTTTATCATGTTTATGTAATATATACGTTCTGTGAATTCACTGTAACGACAAGTAAAATCACAATAACGAAAACAAATATTTTTACACAGTACGTTCGTCGTTTTCGGAATTTAGTCCAGATAACAGGTCTATCAGAATTATGCATATGCTTGTCTCTTTGTCTAAATTACTGTTTTCAAAATTACAGAATTATTTAAGGGAGAATCGAAGACAAAATTTCTGTCATGTTTAAATATTTTGATAACAATTGTTGTCAATGACACACAAATTGTAGTTCTTTGTATTTGTGTTAACAAACGATCTGTCATTATTGAAGATCTAATAACCTAAAATGATTGCTAAGACAGGTATATCGTTTTTGTCAAATAACTATAAACATCAATTCTTGATTTATACTGATTCATATTTGAATTTTAATAGATAATCTCAGACCGGCTGTATCCAGCGATAACATTCGTTATTCAGGCGCTGTTCCCCATGTTCATATAAAAAATATTTCTTAACGGGCCAGTTTTTATCTTTATTTTAAAGAGGGCCTTCCATGAATTAATCTCCATAAGATTGAAGAAAAAGATCGGCAAGAAGAGGTGCACATTTTGTGTCCATTTGAATTGCGATAGTCTGTTGAAAAACAAGTCCTCCAAACAGGGCTAATATATTGTCGATCTTCCTCTATATATTTTCCCTCCGGTTCGGAGTCATTTTTCACAGGGTAGGCTTGTTCTCTACCTACAACAAAGTATCTATATCTTCGTTCATCGTTATCTATGAATTAAACCTTTAACCCTTTATTTTGGTAGTTGTTGTTAATTAAGCCGAAATTTGATTTGTTCATGAGAAATTGTAGTATTATGGAGAAGTCGAAAGTTTTAATGCTGATAAAGTGTAATTATGATCTCGAGTTTAAGATGCCAAGTAGATTTTTTGAGTATTTCAAAATCCACATTTCATTTACACCGCTTCTTTAAAAAGCAATTATCACAATATCTTCAACAGCTCTCAAGACGAGGTTAGCAACTTAGATATGGATTCTGTAGATCATTTGGCAAATCCAGCGATGTATCGTTCTTTGTATCAGCATTTTTGTAATTTTTTACCCATCACAAAGAGGAGAGATCTGTGTCTTCACTCTTTGGGGAAATCCCGGAGGAAAACAAACAGATTTATGGTTCTGTAATATCTCCTCCTCCGACAGAGCATTAGCCGCGTAAGTTGGATTACCTTTGGGATAATCAATGTCTATTTTTTTTTTCTTTGAACAATTTATGTAATGATTTTTGCAGAAAGAAATGATATTATTAAGGGCCTCAAAATCGGTTTTTGGACAAGCACTAAAGTACTGGCTACTGTCCGGGTCAGTGAATACCCTCGAGGATACCAGTCAATAAGCATTGGCATCAACTAGTTATACCGAATACCAAAGTGACGTTCAATTTAATTTCTGAATATGAGCGTCGAATACCAATGCGATGTTGAATTTAATTTCGATCACGCTTGACTCTTTTGTGCAGATAAAATCAAAACATTTGGAAACCCATTAACTGGAATAAAATTCTTACATGAAAGCAATTAAGGTGACAGACGAAAATGAAAAAAAAATAAGAAAAATCAAATATCAAGGGATTAATTTGATGTTTTATATCGTTGAAGCAGTAACACTTTATAAGCTGGATGTATCTTATAGTCTGTTGCAGTAACACATTATGCACCCTGTGTATTCATTTAAGCATAGCCATGAGATTACTGCAATTAAACATAAGTGTCACGTATTACAAGTCAAAAGGAATACAAAAATTGACCATATGGAACGGTAGTCGTTTCGCTTTGTTGTATTCTAATTTATTTGTATATAAAAAAGACAGATATATCGTAACAGGAAATCGTGCTAAACAAAAACAGATTCATTTATTATATTTTGGTTCTAAATGTTGTATTCATTTGCTATTAATTCACTCACAACCAAGCTTACAATTATGTATATTTTATCATTTCACAAACAAACGCTATTTGAATAGAATGATGCATTTATGATTACTAAACCTGTTCAAATCGCATCAATTGTTGATTGCAATGTTATAAATACCGTCATAATTCTTTAATAATGCAAAATCTTTGTATTAATAACAATTGCGATTTCATACTAGATTATTTCAACTTAATTGCTTTTAAACGCACACAATTGAACAGAAATCCATCTAACTATTATTGAGTGGATTACATCATATTTCTTTGTACTCAATAATTAATGAAGTCAGTTGTATTTTGACTTTTAGTTTGAAACACCGTGTATGAGCAATGTGATACATTGTGAATGTTTTTATTGAAATAGATGTTTTGAAATAGCACACTTAATTTTGTGTAAATCATAAACGTTGTAATGCATAATTAATTGGTGCCAGTAGAAAATGCTTAGATGTATTAGTTATAATAATTCGTTGCATGAACATCATCCAGATTCCTATAAGCGTAATGAAAAGAAGTAAAGAATGCCAATTCTCATTCTGTTTACACATGTGACTGTTTACTACGGAAGTCACATGAGAGATACTTGCGCATGTTGACATCGTTTGCGGCCATGTTTTCATCCGTTGTAGTCGATGTTTTTTGCAAATTTTAATCTGTTTTAATCTGACGGGTTCTGGTTCGTTTTATCGTCGGCTACGTTTCTGGAATTGTCATTAGACACCAGTATTTCATTCTTTTTTACGTGTGCAATCACACTGAATCGAAAGTTACTAGAATTTTATGAGCAAAATAATTTGCGAATTTGACCTGGGAGAAAAACTCTTCATAAGGCCTAAGAAAATGGAAAAGAAATCAGATAAGGGCAAAAATAGAAAGACTGACAAAAAGGTGGACAATTCCACACCTAGACTTGAGGTCACTGAAACTGTTTTGTTTCGAACGAGACGGGGCAGGTAGAAGATCACGGACATGACAAAGATGTCGGAATCGGCACTACCAGATCAGAACAACCAGGTTGAAGTGACGGTCCGAATACCAAGTATGTCTCAGACTTTATTGACAAAAGTCGCTCCACAGCAGAAAATGTCTGATGATTACAAACGTCTTTGGCCAAACCGTGATGGTGACAAGTCACATGACGATAGTAGATCACGTGATACTCAAAATGGCCGTAAGAAACGGAGACTCAACGAAATTGAGGACGGCCAGGTTGAATCTGACGGTTCTTGGGAGTCCGAACAGGACGAAGATGATGTGATCGATCAGATTGATCAATTTCTTGGTGGTAATCAAAAAAGACTGACAATTTGGACGATCAGGATATAAATATTACTGATCAGAACGACGATTTTGTTGAATATGCTAAACAGTTCAGTTGTAAAGATAAAAAGGGACCAAAGGTTTACGATAAGTTAGCTCAAGTCATTATTGACACAATACAGAAAAGAGCACCAAGGGAAAAACTGGACGAAATTTGTAATGACAACTTGAGACCGGAGAATGTTGATTTGTTGCAAAGCCCTTAAGTGAACAGGGAAATCTGGACTAAAATGTATATTAGCCAGAAAAGTAGAGACATTAAACTTCAAAAGGTGCAAAACTACTCAGTGAAAGCAATGATTATCACGGTAAAGTTGTTGCAGGATATTAATACTGCAAAAACCAAAGGCACTTCAATTGGAAATAAATAACTAAATACCGAAGTTACTGTGAATTATATTTCTGCATATGCACATTTCGACAACTTATGTCTCTCCAGTGCAGATAAAATCTAAATGTTTGGAAGACCATACTCTCAAAGATGTTTAAAACTGATAGAGAACAAATAACCAATTTAATCTAAATATGAAGCCAAAGTCAGCTGAGGACAGAGCTTTGCATGAGGGAGATACTCCTTAGTTTTCAACAAAATTTACAAAAAATTAGATATTGTAAGGTTACAAATAGAATCGGCTTTCGGGACAGCACCGAAGTACTGACTGCTGGGCTGGTGAATACCCTCGGGGACTAACAGTCCATCAGCAGTGGCATCGACCCAGTGGTAAAAAATANCTACATATGCGCATTTCGACGACTTATGTCTCTTCAGTGCAGATAAAATCTAAATGTTTGGAAGACCATAAACTCAAAGATGTTTAAAACTGATAGAGAACAAATAACCAATTTAATCTAAATATGAAGCCAAAGTCAGCTAAGGACAGAGCTTTGCATGAGGGAGATACTCCTTAGTTTTCACCAAAATTTACAAATTTTGAAATGACGCAGTTTTGAAATCTATTTTTCAAGCTGTCGTGTGTTTATCTGCCAGTAATCACGAACTGAACCAAAATAGACGTGACCTCATTAAGCGTGCACTTAAAAATGATTATGCTCAACTTTGTTTCTCATCTAATCCAGTGATATCTTTCTTATTTGGGGACGATTTGTCCAAGGTGATGAAAGTCATTTCTGAAGCTAATAAGATGGGTTCGAGTGTCTCTAGACATGAATATGATAAATACACATATAACGGCAATTCCAAATTTGGAAACAAAGGAAAGGGTCCAAAAAACTTCAAGAGAAGGCGAGACCTGGACGAAGACGAACGTCCAAGAGGGAAAAAGAAGCCCAGAAAGTATTAGAAGTTGTAAGTATGGTTGTTCAAAATATAGCAAATTATTTTGATGTCATAAAAAACCATCAATGGGATAAATTTATAGATTTAACAAAATCAGTTTTACCTAAACTAATGTTAAATTTTAAAGCTGGGTCTTTGAGTAATATTATTAAATTTTGGAAGGAGTTAACTTCAGACTTTATAATTTTAAATCATATAAAGAGTTGTAAAATTGAATTTTCACAAAACCAGTACAAATAACTAAATACCGAACTTACAAAATTATGTTCCATTTCAGTATCGTTTTTCAGAAGAAACGAATACTTTTATTGAAAAGCAAATTAACTTTCAAAACAGTGACTTTGGTAACTTTTCTAACTGCTCAGAGATTACAATCTGATGAAATCCTGGACGACTAGTCTTAAGTTTATCACCAAATGTAATTTTAACTTTTCCACGTTCTATTCTTACATTATCAATATGAATTAGATGCACTGATTGTAATCTCTGAGCAGTTAGAAAAGTTACCAAAGTCACTGTTTTGAAAGTTGTCAATGTGTAACAGAATTATCATCAAATTTCAACTTGGTAAGTCTCATTTAATTTGCTAATTATAACCTTCAACCTATTCAAATGGAACGATTTGTTGTCATCTGGTAAACAGATATCCCTTAGCGGATCAAGCGATCGTGATTTCGACCGTAAAACTGCTGCATTGATTAGTTAGGGGTAACATCCCCTTGTTTGTGAACAACCGGGTTCTATCAAGAACATCAATGCATCGACCACCGGGTTCTATCAAGAACATCAATGTATCGACCACAAGCCCTTGAAAAGAAAATGAGATAGGATGTAAACTCCATATGCATGCGCTGTTGGAATGTTGATACAAAGAAAAGGGAAGTTGACTATTGGAATTTTGAAGTCATAGTGTGTATCAAACAGCTGAGCTTGTAATATACCTCTGTTATCAATTTCAAGATGAAGACCAAGGAATGAGAAGATGTTGAAGTATCATTAGTATCCTTAATTTCGAGCTCTTTTGGATAGATCACATGAAGAAAATTACCAAAGCGAGGATTGCGTAGAGGTAAAGTTTCATCTATATAACTGAAGCTTAAAATAATTTTTTGGGCTAGTTTTTTATCGTTTTTTTATAAGCTCTTCGAAGAATTCAGCCTGATAAAAGTGAGGAAAAATCGGCAAGAAGAGGTGCTACATGTAAAGTTGCGCAAAATTGAATCCCAATATTCTGTTAAAAACCGAATTCTCCGAACAGGACACACATATTGTCGATCAGAAACACTAACATTTAATTCACTGCATCTGTATGTATTTAGGTCATATTTCATTAAGTAAGCATGTTCTATACATATACATTTGTAATAATGTAATTATATCTCCGTTCACCATTCTTACGGCAAAAAACATCTATGAATCAAATATCAGATGTTCATGAGAACTGGTGTTATATAGTGTGGAGATTAAGCATAAAGTGGTTCCATCTAAACAACCGAAACTGACTTTTTTCCTGACTACGATTTAATTTTGGACATACCATTTTTGCCCATGACGGGTGGTGTATGCATAGTGGGAGACGCTAACACTGTCGACGCACCCAGTCTCTCTTCTAAAGGAGTGCTTGCAACATGTCCATCCATTTTTATTGTCGGGATTATGAAATTATGCTGTTAATGGTAAAAACAATTGCGTTGTTTTATTTATGGTATTACTTAAAAATATGATGTGTAAAGTTTAACAATTAAATGTGTCTATAAATAACACGCTAATATTAGTTAAAAGGATTATCTTTTTTACTTCATGGATAGTCTATTGCACATACTCTATGGACATAGACCACAAATTCTACATCCGGTTTCAGGGTAGTCTAATGTAGTTCCTAATTAAACAGGAGTATTTTTGAAAAAATAATAATGGTAGAGTTTGTTTGGTAATGGAGTTTTACTTTGTGGTAAAATTAAAGTATATACTTGGAAGTTTACAAAAATATTTTTTTGCGGAGGAGTCTTATCTAATTTGGCAGCAGCATGCCTCTGCAAAGGGGTGTAATTAGCCATGAATTTACATATAAGCTCCAAATCTTGACCCCTCTTTGATTGAATTTCAAATGCCAGAGTAAAATGCCGGTCAACATATGTCATGCTTTTCAGGTTTTACCTGGACCGGATATTATTAACTGTGTATACGGAAAATTTAGGCCTAACATATGCGTGCAAGAAAATATCGGGAAAAGTTGTAACAAAGACATATAGTGAAATTAATTGTGGTCTATGTCCTGATCTAGGGGGACCACTAGTTTGCTTGAAATCTACGCTGAGATAAAACCATGCATAGTTTGGTCATCAAATTTTGTCCAGACGCAAAGTGAATAATATTATTTTGTTTTGACCTACAATTTCCATATTTGGCAGATTTAATTTGCATATTTGACCAAATATGGCAAAATTGAGAAATTGTATATAAAACAAGTGTTGAACCATGAAATTTGCATCTGTATCAGCTCAGAAGATGATTTTTAGTTTCCATACACCGTATTCCAGCCTCAGTATCAATTCAACTTTATTTGTTTGATAAAACGTAGAAATCTGGTACTGCTGAGGGGTCCCTCTGTGTCCGGAGAATGAACCGATTTTTCATCACTGCTGTGTTTGGTAACCAGGGAATAATGTTCCGGAGCAAATCTCTTCAATTTTAACGCTGTAATAGAGTGTTTTATGTCATTTTTGGTCATCTTTTGCCTTTGTTATGTGGAATATTGCCCTTTTAAAACTATATTTTCTTCCTATTTCTTAACCTTCCTGTGTTGGATTTCCAATTTTTTTATGAATTTTTACAAGAAAGGGGCCTCATTTTATAAGGAATGTATTGATTACATCAAATCATTAAAATTAGGAATAACAGCCGGAAGATTTTATTCATATTATTCATTTGTTTACCATTTACCAATTCTTGAGAAATTCATAAATGGACAACCCCTGTGTGGTTATTTCATAAGGCATTTCTAGATTTCAATTAAGGTTTGATCGAAAGTTATTGAAAGTGAGAGTTTACATGTTCCTCTAATTTTTAACATGAAATTTGACAATCTTAGACTTCTGGTTTTCTTACATTTTGCCCTTTTATGGCTTTTTTGCAATGGAAAAGTGTATGTTTATTTAAAAAAATCATTAAAAATATTTTTTACAAGAATTTTTTTTGATAATGGCAAAAACTTGTAATTTGAATGTAATAGATTCAATTACAATAGAAAAAGTACAAAGAAGATATTTCAAAAAGAAATATTTGGAAGTAATTTCTTATATTTGAAAAAAATCATGGTCTTAAAAGTGAACCTTGTAGTTGAAAAACCCTATACCTATGTTTAGTGCCCGTTCTCGCTTGTTTATAATGTGAATGCGCTCAAACACTGATATTATGTTATTAACACATATACTAGTAAATTGTAAAAATTTTATTGAAATCTATTGAAATTTGTCCCTTTGATCTAGGGGGGCCACTAGTTTGCTTGAAATCTACGCTGAGATAAAACCATGCATAGTTTGGTCATCAAATTTTGTCCAGACGCAAAGTGAATAATATTATTTTGTTTTGACCTACAATTTCCATATTTGGCAGATTTAATTTGCATATTTGACCAAATATGGCAAAATTGAGAAATTGTATATAAAACAAGTGTTGAACCATGAAATTTGCATCTGTATCAGC
The DNA here is from genome assembly GCA_002080025.1 of Modiolus philippinarum. Classification (NCBI taxonomy): domain Eukaryota; kingdom Metazoa; phylum Mollusca; class Bivalvia; order Mytilida; family Modiolidae; genus Modiolus; species Modiolus philippinarum. The sequence continues at coordinate 42,601 of MJUU01006307.1, forward strand.
TCAGAAGATGATTCTTAGTTTCCATACACCGTATTCCAGCCTCAGTATCAATTCAACTTTAT
>MJUU01006308.1:531-43569 GCA_002080025.1 Modiolus philippinarum
CTTTTGATAAGGTCCAACACTGTGCCTAAAACTTTTAACAATAACCGATAATCATGATAATGAGATGCAAGACAAAAAATGGCCTAAATCTGTGTTTATTTAAAGAGAAGTACATTTCTTTCTTCATTCTGCTTATACTAAAAATCAAAATTTTCTTGATGAGTATATTTTCTCGGGAAATGTTCCATGTCATATAAATCACACCTTTGAACTGTTATTATCAATTTAATTTGGCATTTATATTATACACCAACAACACATGAATAACAGGCATATTGTGCATAATGTACATTCAACACATTTTTATTTGCTTAACAATAGCTTAGATACCCACCTATTTGTATAAGATGACTTTTGGATGCTGTAAAGATCAGGCATTNCTAATTACTTATGGAATTGCCAATTTCTTTGAATGTGTGGTATTTTGGCATGTTTTGTCAAGGAAATCATTTTTTGTGTTGTCTCTTAACCACAATTCATATAATTTTCTTTAATTTTTACCCCCTTCCTGATTCACAACACTTATGTTCAGATTTCTTGTGGAAAGCAGGATAATTTTGTAAGGGGCAATATTTTGGGGCTTCACTATTTATTAGTTTTACTGTCCCCTTTTAAAATACTTATTTTGCTGATTTCTTGAGAAAAACAGGGATAATTTTTCCAGGGGAAATATTTGTAGGCTTCAATATTTATTATTTATACCCTCCCCCCATTCACAACATTTTTTTCAGATTTTTTAAGGAAAACAGTGATAATTTTGAAAAGGGCAATATTTTTGGCTTCACTTTTTATTATTTTTCTTAAACTTACCAAGAAACTAAATTGTCTTTGGTTACTCCGTCTTCTTGTTGACTTTTCTCCATCTCCGTGGTTCTCAACTTTTTCAGCAAATTGTAATTTTGCGCCTAAATTCTGATAATTCGGAACTCACGGTTGTTTTTATTCATTTCAGGGAAAAACAACGAAAAACGCGGGAACAGAGTAATGTCCCTTTGAAAAAGTACGGGAAATAATTACGTCCCTTGATTTAAATATAGCAACTTCCGGGCATTTAAAATGGAAAGTAAACGACTCGAGTGAGGAAACATTTATTCTGGAAATAAAAACGCCCGACATGGACTAAAATGTGCATGGACATTCAAAGGAATATCTATTGAAACGACGCAAGCAGTCGGATCACGAAAGACAAGCGAGGATCAACCGATATTGCTGGGGTTTCCCAGGTAGGTGAAATTTTATGTTTATTTGTATGCAAACAAGATGGCGGCGAGTTAGTTGCCTTGTTGTTTTTATAGTATTGATAGTAAATATGGGGTGATCTCAAAGTGTGTAAAACCGACCAAAACTGGGTTAACCCTGCGCAGTGGGGTACGAATGACGTATATAAAAGAAAATAGCACAAACAAAAGAATATCCATACCCCAAGCGCCTGTGATTTTGATTGGGTTTCTTTCAGTGTCCTCCTTAGGAAATTTCCAACCAGTCATATGCCAACGGATTCTCCTCTAAACCCACTGAGCCAATTGGAAGCAAGCTTGGTTACAATAGTCTTAAGATGTTTTCCTTCAAAGTTTATGATTTTTATGTTCATACCTCATTCAAGATGGCCGCCAGCAAATGTCTTCTCCTCTGAACCTACTTAGCTGATTGGAACCAAACTTGGTGACAATTGTCTTTGGGTGATCCCTTTCAAAGTTTGTGATTTTTAGTTTGTACCTCATCCAAGAATGAAAATGTAACATCTGCTGAACTGATTTATAGTATGAATGGGTGGTCTGTTGGGGACAATGAATAAAACCAGTCACCAGGTGAGCGATACAGGCTCATGTGAGCCTCTAGTTGTTCCGATCCTATAAAAACATGACCGCCAGCATGGAACATAGTTTTACATTGAACCCTATGGGAAAATCATATTTTCATCTTCTCCTCTGAAACCACTGAAGCAAATCCAACCAAACATTAATTACAGGAATGATGTACGGAAAGTATTTTAGAAAAAAATTGCTCATTTCATTTTGATCCAATAAAAACGTGGCCTCCAGTTAAGAACATAGTTGAACATTGGAGCCCGATATGAGAAAACCATCCTTTTCATCATCTTATCTGAAACTATTCAAGCAAATTTAACTAAATGTATTGAAGGTTCTTTGCAAAAATCACTCATTTCAATAGGATCAGACAAAAACACGAATGCTAATGGAGAACATAGTCATAGGTAAACATAAGACCCCATAGGTAAACTTAATTAATAGCTACAATGTAGGTCCACTGTACAAGCTGTAGCTTCAGCATTTATGGTTCTTGTGAATTTTTGGAAATTTGTTTACCAAATAAAAAGTACAAATAATCTTTTGAGTTATGGTTCTAAAGCTACATACAATGAAATTCAGTAATTCACAATAAACGTTGTTTATTTACATATCCAGTATTGCTTGTAACCAAATAAATAAAGCAAACAGTACAATAGGGCAAATCAGAAAACTTATAGTTATTTGGATATACAGAGCTTTAAATACCCTTTTCAAGCTCTTGTTAAACCACACCTTGTGTATGCCACAGTAGTCTGGACTCTGTATAGATTAGGACATATTGACAAAAATAGAAAATGTGCAAAAGAAAATGAGCTACAAAACAAATCCCATCACTTAAAAAGTATGAATAACAAATAAAGGCCAGAGAATATGAAAATGCCAACACGAATATTTCGAAGGGCTGGATGTGGCATGATTGAGATTTTTACATCGTACATGATGTATAAGACAACCAGGCAACATGTGGAATGTTAAATTTGGAAGCACAGTCAAGCACCAGAGGTCACTCAAAAAATATTAAAAAATCATGTACGTGTAAGTGAAACTTCAAGAAGTATGCCTTCACAAATAGGGTTGTTTGATATGTGGAATAGCCTGCCAGAAAAAAAGGAGCAAGTGCAAAAAACGGCCAGGCTTGTTACTCCCCTTTGGGTCGTTGTCTCTTTGACACATTCCCCGTTTCCCTTCTTTTTCCTATTATATAAGCACTTGAAACATAAAGAAACTAAATACGATTATACGATGGAAATATACACAACATCAAATTCCGGATGTCACATAAAGTCGTGTACAAACAGAACAGAAGAATCATTAGAGGCGAACATAGTGACAGAGTATCCAGCGTCCACAGAAGTTCATATGGTATCCTATGGTATTACCCAAACATTGAAAAAATACAAAAATACCGAAGTTGCATTAAAAACAGCAAATTTCGTTATGCTGTACACGTTTTTCAAGGAGTAACCTCTCATCAGCAGCATTAAAATCAAATAATTTGGAAAGCCATAATCCAAAAGTAGTGAAAAAGAGTGTAACAGTGTATTTTCAAAACATATTTTGGCTAATTGTTTGTATTTTTAAATTAAACAATCAATGGTTATTTTAGAAATGGTTCATCTGAAGGGTCAAAACTTTGTTGTTTGTTATTTCACAAATAAACATAGTAAGATTGCTAGGTAAAAAGTCGTGCCATAATCCATTTCTTTTTTTGTACTCATGGCAATGCGATCTTGTCCAATATCGTCATCAGGCTATGGTCCAAGAGAGTAATTGATATTCCATGGCAAAGAAGGCATTTGATCTCCATTATCTAAAACCCACGTTGTCAAACTCCCTGCTCTCTGTAATTGAATAAATACGAATGTGTCCACGCCTGTACTGATCATCTAAACAATAAATAAACAATAATAAGTTATCTTTATTATCATATTCAATTCACCATAGGATCCACCTTTCGAAAAAAGGGGTTCCGACCTACTTTTTGCCAATAATATTGTTAATTTTGCTTTAATTTGCCAAGAAATTCAAAACTCTTTCCAGGAAAAATGGGGTGCACTCGACTTGCAAGAGTACGTGATAGGGTATGTCAGGTACCTGACCAAGGTCCGTGGTTTTTCGGGTTCTTCGGAATCCACTAAAAGTAACCAACACAACATGGTGAATAAAAGGATATGGAGTAAATGCACATGAGACAAAGTCTCTACAAATACATGGTAAAAAACAAGCAAAGGAACAACGCTTTTATTGTTGTTCTTCATCTTGAAGTCACCATGAGGCCTTCAACAATGAGCTTTGCTCATACCTCATAGTAAGTTCAAGACGGTCCCTAAGCACCGGTTTAAGCGGAATTCTTTGCTAATTGTCGAGCAACGCTACATCCATGTCTTCATTGGTCATGGGTTCGAGATTGTCAACAAACATCAATTAAACTGGCAAAGTGCTCTTACAATCACTGCCATCCTTTGCCCGACAAAAGTATTAGTGTCTTAAGCTAGTGGACGATTACAACATATAGACAAACACAGGGCACTCATCAAGTCGAATGTAAGAAAACTTGGCGTTATAAAATAGTGAGATTTGGGCATTTACAGGTGGTCAGGATTACATTTCGAAATTATAAAAATCAATGCCAAAATTTTGAAAGTATGAATAGTATATCCATATGAGAAATTCTCTCACGCACAAGTACACCATAACTGAAAAATATAGAGAACATACATCTCTCGCACGGAGAATCTTTTTACGGACTCCACACTGCAGGAGAGACAAACTCCAGCCGTAAATGGTGAACAGCCGAAATACTGTAGAAAGTGGGGGTTACACCTAACATATAAGAAGCTGAAGATTGTTCTTCAACCGGCAACCATAGTCACTTGCTTTATTATTATTATTTCAACATTATTACAACGAAAATGTTGCATACATAGCTATAGTGCATGCGTTTTTATTAAACATTATGAAGTGGAATTATTTAAAATAGAAGGGCAAAATGTTTCCTTTCAACTGGACGAGAAGATGCACATATGTTGTCGAATTTGGTTATCGATATTCAGTCTTAAAATTTATTGTTTGTACTGCATAGTCATATCTGAAACTATATATAAAGACGATGTACAGATTAATATATTTAAAATAAATAAAAGTTTGCAAATCACTACATTTTACATCAAGATATTGTTACTAGAGCTTTCATGCCACTTGGCAATCTTCAGGCGCCTGCATTATGTCCAGCGCCCTAAACAAATTATCATTCATATCATATAGAGCTGTGTGCAACACTTTTATCATTTATCTATTTACCTTATGTATCTCACCTGTGGTAACTTTATTCTTCTTCTTTCTATTTCCTATCCAACTAATGTTCATCGTGTACTATGTTACAACCCTAGATTTCCTACGAGGAGGAATGACCCGATTACCGAAAGCCATAGTTTTATATAGCCTAGGTGTCCGAGTGCTCTAGGGCGCTGGACATAATACATGCGGTGTTGCCATAGATGACAACAAATCAGGGGTTCAAATCCAGCCGCAGACCTTGCTGGATTTTCCGATATTAATAGGTTTAAAAAGAGTTTTGTCATCACTGTTGGCATTCGGAATCATATATTCTACCTTTGCAGCTCCCCTCACCAACACATGATTATTCATATTATATAGAGATGTGTGCAACACTATTATCTTTATACCAAAATCTAAATAGTAAGCCAATCAACTTGCAAAATAAAACCTTCCTACCTTAAAAACTGCAGGAGAATGTTTAGGACAAATGATGTAACCAAAAAGCATTTTTCCCCCAAAATGACTAGGTTCTTTTAAAAAAATCAAAAATCAAAATCATTGCGTTTTTTTGAATATCCATATTCAACCTGAAAAATAAAAATTTAAAAACTGCAGTAGTAGTTATTATGACAAATGTACCCTATCAGCACTATTTTGCTTAAAATGACTCAGCTCTACAGTGTGTTTTTTTAACTATCAAAAATCAAAATCCAAGTGGTATGCACATCTTTGATATATGCACAATTAGCCTTTAAAATAAAAATGTTCTACTTTAAATACAGAAGAAGGAGTTATCCGAACAAATGATATACCTATTTTGTGATGACAGACAGACAGACAGACAGACAGACGGACAAGTCAAAAATTATATACCCTCCACAAAATCACTAAAATATAAGTGTGTCGGAAACGTAACCCACTTACCGATATAGGAGAGAACCGCATTTTGTTTCTCCTTGTTGTCTATTTTAACCAAAGCGCCTCAATCCGATGAACGGGTTTCCGTTCCGTCTGTGTATTTTCGTTCCATTTTGAAAAGTTTACAGCACATGTTTAATGTGGTATTGTAAATGTAAATTGCAGTTATTGGACAGTATTCTGCAATATCAGAAAATTCTGGAAAATAGAAAAAAATTTAATAATAGTAAAAGATTTAGACCGGAAATGAACAATCTGTCCTTTTCAAAAGGACATATCAGCTGCAGTTATCAAAGATGCAATTAATTGTGCATGTAATGTAAGGTGTCGTAGTAGATATTACAAAGACAAAACCTTGCTAATTTAAGCTATGTGTTAATATGGTCTGTTAGTCACGTTCAATTTTGACATATCGGAAGATACATTTTGTACATAATGTATGACGTTTTAAACAGAAGTTTCAACGTCATGGGTTATTCTCAGACACCATGTTTTGACGCGAAACGTTCTCGAATTGCATTTTTGTTAACAAATTTTAGTTTTTTTCTTTGTTTTTTGCTCACATGAAAATATTTACAGACGAATATAAATTGACGTTAGCCAAGGAAACGTCTCTTTATGTGTTATCATTAATGTAAATGTAGGCAAAAATCGATGTCCATGCGATGTCGTTCACTTTAGAATTGAAGTTCACAGGACATCCTATAGTTCAAAATGCACTCCTTCAGGGGTTCATGTAAATATGTCAGTATAATTTGTCAACTTCGTGTTTGTTTTCTGTGACTCATGAGACTCAAATATCGGTTTATAACTTAAATGCTATGTGACGTTGTTTCATTTTGAGCAGGTTATTGTTACCCTTTATGAATATTTTGGGGTTGCTGCTCTATATATTGCCCCTGTTTTGACATTTTTCTACTTTTGATTTATCTTAAAGCATCAAAATATATAGTTGCCGCTTATAATTATTATTAATGAGTGCACTATTTGTCTTTTAATTCCATCCGATTTTTTCAAAGTCAAATATCTTAGCGTTTTATATTTCTTAAATGCCATTTGCAGCATCAGTTACAGCAACAAAAACGGTAACTTCGGTAACTTTTTATCTATCACCACTTTGCCGATGCCTCTGCTGGTGGACTGTTAGTCCCCGAGAGTATTCACCAACCCAGTAGTCTATAGATCGGTGTTGACCCGTAAAGCGATTTTATTTGCAAAATCAGAATTTTAGAACATTTTATATAAAAAAAAACTAAGTAGTATCTCCCACATGCAAAGCCCTGTCTTTAGTTTATTTTTGGTCTTTATTTAGATCATTTTTTGGTTAATTGTTCTCATCAGATTTAACAAAGTTTTGGGTTATGATCTTCAAAATGTTTTGATTTGATCTGCACCGAGGAAACATAAGTTGTCGAAATGGACATATGGAGAAATTTAATAAACAGTAACTTCGGTATTTTGATATTACGTACAGTACTGAGATGATGTACTTTGAAGAACTTATATGAGCGATATCGATGTTACTCATTAATCAAGACCAGCTGGTAACAGGGCCTGTAAGTCTCGTACAATTTTGGAACTTCCGGGATCAAGAATTTTACCCGGAAGTTACATTTTAAACAAAGATATATGACGTTTCATACAAAAATTTGAACGTCATAATCCTCAGACGTCATGTTTTGGCGGGAAATGCTTTCGAATTCCTTGTTTATCGTGGATTCTCGTGAGTCACATGACGAGACTTACAGACCCTACTTGTGCATATGTTTCTTCAAACTTATCATGATTGAAGGAGTTTTTGTAGAGATTTTAAAATTTTTACTTTTATTTAATTGATTAATTCGATTATATAACTTGTTTATAATCTTGCCTATCAAACTTTCTTTTTAAAAACTATATAAAAAAATAATGAAAAAATCAACATTTTTTTAAAAATAATTTGCGAAAAATTCGGTAGTTACCAAACCAGAAAATATGAAGAACAACAATGAAAGCGTGGTTCCATTGCTTGATTTAATCATGAATTTGTAGAGACTATGTATCATGTGCATTTACTCCATATCCTTTCACTGTTGATTTTAAAAATCTTTAAAATTGTACTAAGTCATCAGTTTATTGCTAAAAGTTTAAAGCCATATTTTAACCTTCTGAATAACCACGTTGTGCTATCCCTCTTTTGTCCATTATTAGTTTATCTCAAAACTCCAGTCGTTCTGTTACTTTGTTTGTTTTACCAAGTGCAGCATTTATATAAAGCATAGTATAAAGCAATAGCCAAACGTGGCGTGCGCATTTTTACGTACATCTAATTCAAAGGCGCAAGCAGTATTTCTCCAAATCAAAGGAAATGCTTTTTGATAGTGGTTGCAGTTTCGCCAAACACCAAATTACAACGAATCGATCAACAGGGTGAATGTTGTCAAATGAAATTAAAGTAAACGTTTTACTTTTCAATTTCACATCTAATTCGTTCAATTATCACTGTCTTGTAACCTGTACGGCAAATTCTGTTGAGTCGTAATAAGATGGCGGATCATCCGAGCCCAATTAGGTAGACACCTCATTTTTCTACATTTTCACACACTTGTCCTCGTTTTGCGTTAAGTTGTGTTACTGTACAGAACCCAAATCTACACCAAGCGTCACAGACCAACGTTCACATATAAACTTGTATTTTATGTCCAAACTGAGAGTCCGAAGTGCTTTGAAAAATCGAAGCGAAATTATCATGTTTGATTGAACTTTACAGCGAGTCATTCCACTTTTCCAAACAAAGTGGATGTTTATAGTCTATTTTTTTTACCAAACATTTTGATCAGCATACTCGGAAACTATAATTTTACCTGTAAATACCTGTAAAATGATTTCTCAAAAAACTGCGGTGTACGGCCGTGTCACCACCAAATGTTTACATTTTTCCCTCCATTACGGATGAGTCATTGCATGGTCGAGTCCAAATTTACAAACTCCGTAAGAGGTGTGCATGCAATTGAGTCATTTGGACAATATATTACCTGTTATTGCATATGAGTAGAAGATATTAAAAGACATTGAATGAAATGAATACGTTTACTCAAGAGTTTACAGACTGACCCTTTAACTTGAAAGGCACGCTTGTTTGTATTTCTAAATATATATTTTGATACTGAATTTTCAGAAAAAAAAAACACAAGGCGTTCAACAATAAACTGAAAGTTTCGTTCATCGTGAATAAAATATTTGCTTACAAGAACAGAATACCAAACCCACTCCCTCAATACATCTATATCTACGGGATAACCATTTTACTCAATCTGTTGAATATATTAGAAGACACATTTGGGAAAAAACTTTTTTTGCAAGAATGCTTGGAAGTGATATTTTTTACATTTCTGAAAAAACGAAGAATTTAGTTAATTGTACATGATTGGTTGCAGAAATAGTGTAGTGCGCCCTGACAATACTATGGCTTTGACATTTAACACAATCTGGGCACACAGAAGCTATAGTTAGTCGTCATATAAGCGGGAGGTTGATGCACCATTTTATCTATGAAATGCCCGTTCCAAGTCGGATATATGACAGCTTGCCAAAAATGTTCTGTGTCGGATTGTGTTCCCCTGATTCAGTCGAATGTTATACGGATTTTCCTTACTGGTCTCTTCCTTTGATCGATTCTGACTTTTGTTGTCACTTTCCTTTTTCCATGATGATAGGTCTTACGGTGCGAGGAAAGAAGGATGAGGGTTGGTAATTTGTTGGTGAATATGACAGCATACATTTATGATCTCTTGATGAAATGAGGTTAATTTGACAGTTTATATTAACCAGGTTGTTTCGGATTCTATAATTGAGCGAAGAGAAATCGTTTAGGCAGTTGTAAGGCAGACCAGTTAAGTTGTTGTAGCATTTTGGTTACACTGTATTGGTAGTTGTGTTGATTTAGTGTGTACCTTATGCTGACCTTATTTGAACTTTTTTAATTTGTGGACACACATTTGTTGCCAAGGATCCCTGACTATGTAACAGTATTCTAATTGAAGCCTTACATAGGTCTTATATGCTAGTTACTTGTTCTTGAGATTGTTGGTTTTTACATCATGCTTGATGAATCTAAAAGTGTTATTTGCCTTGTTTATAATGTTATTTTTGTGACCATTCCAGGATAAATATTTGGTAATGGTTAGATCAAATGATACTTTGTCCACTGATTTAAGAATTTTGTTACGGAGAGAATATTCAAAATGCACTGGTTTTCTTTTCCTAGATATGTGAATGATTTCCGTGTTGAAGGACGTTAACAACTCTTCTTGCAATTTTAAGATTTCGTCTAGATCAGATTGAATAGCAATTACAGTCAAATTGTGAGTTGATTGTAAAAAAGACGATGGTACGGTGTGCGAAGATACACGTTTTGCTTGATAATGTCGATATATATGAAGAAGAGGCATTCGTCCAGTACTGAACCCTGACGGCTCCTGATAGGACAGGACAGTTGGCGAATTCTTGTCAATCAACGACTTTCTTCTGTTCCAATTATTGAGAAGAAATTGATATCTTCTTCAACGGATTTGTTTTTATAATTGGCGTGTGATAAAGCTTAAAATGTGTTGCCTGTCCGTTTGTCTATACTTCCTTCGTCTGTCAAACCTAAACTTCATGTATCTTTTGAAGCAGAAGTGCTAGATATTATATAGTTCACCATAATATAGACATGCTTTTCTGGTTATGCAAATTTCATGTATCATGTTTGTGATGATATTTGCTGATTTACAAAGTAACATTTTACCAGCATGGAAGGTGTTTATTTTAATAAAAAATATGTGATAAGTAATAACTTAATACCGAAGATACTGTGTCGCAAAATGTGTGATTTCCTACATTAGCAGTGACTAAGTATATTCAGAGACATGTTTATACTTCTCTGGTCGAGTTATTAAAAAGGACTTTTTTAGAATATTTGCTGGAAAATTTGGTGGACTCGTCAGTTATTCGGATATCATGAAACAATTGACATTAAAGCCAGGGTCACAAGTTTCGCTATTCATTTACATTTAAGTTCAGATTCTACATAGATCAGCTGAACCACAAGTTGTTCATGTGCTGACTTTATGTTTAAATACATTACAATCGGTATCTAATGTCTGAGTTGTCAGTGACAAATAGTAGTTGTTTGGTGTTCTGTTCTAGTATGAAAATATTTTATTCGGCAGTAGCGAAACTGTTAGTTAATCTTTGAACGCATTTTGTTTTTTCCTCTAAATTCAGGATTGAGATATATTTTTAAGAAAATACAAACAAGCCTTCCTTTAAGTTAAAAGGTCGGTCTTGAAATTGTTCAGATTATGACAAGTATCCATCGAATCTACTGATATCCAAAAATAATATAGGTAATATTGACCAATTGTAAATGACTCGACTGCATGCACACTTCTTAGAATTTGTAAATTTGGACTCGACCGTACAATGACTCAACCGTAATCGAGGGGAAAATGTAAACATTTGGTGGTGACACGGCCGTACACATCAGTTTTTTGACAAAGCATTTTACAGGTATTTACAGGTAAAATTATAGTTTCCGAGTGTGCTGGTCAAAATGTTTGGTACAAAAATAGACTATAAACATCCACTTTGTTTGGAAAAGTGGAATGACTCGCTGTAAAGTTCAATCAAACATGAAGATTTCGCTTCGAATTTTCAAAGCACTTCGGACTCTCAGTTTGGACATAAAAAACAAGTTTATATGTGAACGTTGGCCTATGGCGCTTGGTGAGCTATATTTAACTCACTCCTACCACAGCGTCAATATTATTTCCTTTAGATGACAGAAATTCTACGATTTTTTCTTTTGTAATTAACAATGAAGAGATGAGGATATGGATAAGGACTAATGTCTCCAATATTTTGAATGTAAATTAGGAATTGACATACATGACTTAAAATGAAGAAAATAATAAACTGATTACCGAACAGAATTGCCAAAAGCCAAATTCAAAGGACAAAACACAAAGCAGGTGCAAAACAAATTATCAACCGTAATGGTCCTGAGTTGGTACAGGCATTTTAAAAGAAATAATAGCTTAATGAAATTAAGCATGTTTTATGGCGCTCCAAACCTGCCTTTCCATTGACAAAGTGACAGTATAGCATTTAGCACCATTTCATGTAATTCTAAGTCATTGTTATGCTGATAAGGTAAACAAGAGGCTCTCAAGAGCCTGTATCGCTCACCTGGGCCATGGCTGACAAAGAGAGATGAATGGCATTTCAATTAAGGTCCAGAGTTTAAGCTATGTTCCCTAGAGGCAACCTTGGATTGGATGCAGACATACCAGATGCAAATTTTGAAGGGGGCCGTCGAAATACTTTTCAATCAAGTTTTGGTCCGATTGGATTAGTGGTTTTGGAGACGAAATTCTTTTTATGGAATCCAATGTTCACACTGGTGGTATCTTGAATGAGGTACTGATCTGCAGGATACCATTTTTGTAGAGGACCATCTAAGGACCATTGTGACTAAGTTTGTTTATAGCTAGACAAGAAGTTTCTGAGAAAATCTTTGAATGTGTTTTCCAAATGTCAAATGCTAACTCATGTTACTCTGGCAATCACATTTGAGGAGGCACTGACCTCGCTGATACCTTTATTAGAATGTACCATCAAAGTACCTTTAATTGTGCTCTAATTGGACAAGTTGTTTCTGTGAAGATATTTGAATGCGTCTAATACGTTATCTATTTGGTCCAATTTGAGGCCACCTTTCAAAAATAATTTGGGCAGGGGTTCCCCTTAATATCAAGGTAATAAATACTTCTGAAATGAAAACATGAGAGGGTCCTTTTCAAAATATATTAGGGTAGAGATTCTCCTTATTAGTTAATTTACGCATATTTCTGAAAACAAAACCTAAAATTTAGTAGAATAAATTTTTCAGTTTCTTGTTTGGTGTCAATGGCAACTAAAAGCCCTACCAACCATTATAACGCATATCAGACCCCCATTTAAAAAAATGGCCAGGGGGTCCCCTTATAAACTATAAAATATATAGCTGAAATTAAATACATTTTGAGCCCCCTCTAAAAAAATTTGGAGAGGGTTTGCCCTCATAATCTAGTTCTTTATACATATTGCTGAAATTGTAAATAAAATATGTAGCAGTATACTCGTTTCTAAAATTTCAGTTTTCTTGTCTGGTTTCCATGGCAACTAAGAGCTCCACCATCCATTACAACCTATATCAGACCACAATTAAAAAAATGGGGCAGGGGTTCCCGTTATATTTAAGGTAATCGATACATATTGCTGAAATCAAAACATTCAGAGACCCCTTTAAAAAAAGTTAGTAAAGGTTGTCCTCATAAATTGGCGAAATTATAACATGTTTGAAAAGAAAATTAAGTTTATAGCCTCCCTTAGTTTTATTATCTCCCTTTTTAAAATTATTACTTTTCATTATATCTATTTTTAAATTATAAACACTCAATAAAAAGTGTGTTGATGTACATAATTACAACTATTTGATATATAGTACAAGTTCTAGTAATAAAAACAATATTTCTATATTTTGTATCTATTATTGTTATTAAATCATTTTAAGCTTGAAAGTGTTTCACATTTAACCATATGTGTACCCTACTGACCGCTACCTTGTACTGTAAGGACATAAGGACCTTTTTTGGACAGGAGCATCTAACCAAAATTGTGACCAAGTTTGGCTCTATAATTGCACAAAACTAGTAGTTTCTGAGAGGATCTTTGAATTTGTTTTCCCATAGGGTCGAATGTTAAAACTATGTTCCCCGTTGGCGGCTATCTTGGACGAAGTTCGGTCTTGACAGATACAATCTTTAAAGGGACCACCCAAGGACTATTATGACCAAGTTTGGTTCCAACTGGCCCTGCGGTTTCAGAGGAGAAGATCTTTGAATGAAAAGTTTACGATGGACGACGGACGGACGGACGGACACGAACGCCAAGTGACGGTAAAAGCTCACCCTGACATAGCCAGGTGAGCTAAAAAGTTAGTATTTAATAATCCTATTTTTGGGGCAGAATACTTACCGGGGCGAAAATGTTCATTTCCGATAATTTTTATATGTCATTCCCGTATTTTTTATAATATAAATTTTCAACTTATATACATCATTTCCGGGAATTCGAAAAAGACAAGTATACCCCAGCAAGGTACAAAATGTTAATCTATCTCATCTTAGTTCATATCACATTTTAGCGCTGTTCACCACGGGAAACTGTAGGAGGATTTGAGCAGAATCCATTTAAAGATGCATAATGCATCCTATAAAACGTTGTTAAATAAGCATTGAGAAATTGATACATGTCTAAAATTGCATATCTATCTTGTCAACGTTCACTTATTAGATGTGTTTACTACGGGTGATTTAAGGAAGACTTCAAGCAAAATACATTGTAAAATGCACTGCATCCTCTAAATTGTTTCATTACATTTATCATTGTTCACAAACTAAAAACGATGATATATTTATTCACCTGATCCCTAAAGGCTATTTTTTCTTTATAACGGATACAATCTCGGAAATGATGTTTGTATATTTATCGGAAAAGAAATACAAAAATTCCCGGAAATGAAAATTCTGAAATTTTTGAATTCCCGGAAATGAAATTCGTCCCACCTGGGAAGATAATGATTAACAACTTAGATTCATTTAATACAGTAAACCATTTACAGAGGTAATAGAATCTGGCCATAGAAAAGTAAAAACTTGTTCTAAATTCCGAGCTAAAATGTTTTGTACATTGTACCTGAACCAAATAAAAAAAAATAATTTAAAAAAATTTTGTTTTTTGTCTACAAAAATAGAGAAAATAAAAAGGTGTGTGAAATAGCAAGTGTTTGGTATTTTACATATTGATGATAAAATACACAGAAGTAAAACGTTAAGTATTAATGGAAGTGAAACAGAGTTTATTTTAGTGTTGTGTGCGTTGATGTAGGATGACTTTGATTTCAAATAGTTCGCCTGTCCTACAATGATACTTATTGCTCCATAAATAAATAAATAGGATTTCAAATAAAAGTGATTTTCTTTAGAAAGTTAAACAATAAGTAATTTAATGAAAAAATAATGACAGGTTGATGATCTTGTTTTTGAGATTTAAGTGATTGAAAATTTGAAGGGAAACTGAGCTCTTCTGATTGTTCATAGCATTATCATTTGCAAGGTTTGACCACGAATTTATGTGACAGGATAAATAAAATTTAATGAAATTTTTACAGAATGCTCATAAAAATGTATAAAATGAAATCATGGGAAAAAGTAAGGGGGTCCTTAGGCAAAAATTATAATGTTTTTTGAATGGATAAAACCAGAGAATTCCGAAAATCTGACAGAAATCTTAAAACATGAGGAGCAAACCTCCTTAAAGAAAAATGAAATGTCAACATTACTGATACATGTATAAAGCAATAGATTTTCACATTCTACAATGTATTTAGATCATATTGGTTATTTGATCTCCATCAGTTTTTAAACATCATTAATCTATGGTTTTCCAAATGTTTATATGTTATCTGCACTGAAGGGGCATAATTTGTCGAAATGGTCATATTAAAGTAAGTTCGGTATTTAGTTATTTGATACCACTGGGTCGATGCCTCTGTTTGTAGACTGTAAGTCACAGAAGGTATTCACAAGCCTAGTAGTCAGTTTTTCGGTGCTGATCCGAAAGCGGATTTTATTTGAAAGCTTACAATATCTAAATTATTGTAAAATTTGTTGAAACTAAGGAGGAAGTCCCTCATGCAAAGTTCTGTCTTAAGCTGATTTTAGCTTTCCATTTATATCATATTGGTTTTTTTGTTCTCTAACAGTTTTTTAAACATCTTTGAATTTGTGGTCTTTCAATTTTTTTTTAGATTTTTATCTGCACTGAAGAGACATAAGTTGTCGACATGGCCATATGCAGAAATTAAATTTACAGTAAGTTCGGTATTAAGTTATTTGTCAACACTACAAAGTTTCATATTTATCTTTGATATCAGACCATTGACTTTAATGAATTATTATAATGCATTACATACCTTTTAATTTTTTTTCAAGTATTACTACACAGAACGCATAAGAAAAATAATAGGATTTCGTTATCGGACGAAAAAATATCTTTATCTCTACTTTTTAAATACGGTAGCAAGAAAAAAATATATCTACAAAATACTGAATAAAACAAGCAGACAGAAAGATGGTGAAAGAAGAGTATTACGAGTTTGTCATACTTTTTTATTATAAAGTAGAAAACAGGCTTTTGTCGGGACGAAAGACAATCTGGCTTTCGGAGGTCGCTTCTTATCCGAACACATATAACGCAGATGAATGTTGTTGAAATAATATCTCAATTTTTCTGATTTGATTTTTTTAGAATGCATTTGATTTATTTAGAATGCACCATAATATTTTTGTAGATTTTCATTCAATGCAGCATTAATCATATTTGAAAACACTTATTTATGTTGTATGTGGCCAAAAGACATATGACATGTTGAATAAAGTTGTTCGATTTTATTGGCAGTAAAAAAGTGTAATTCTTTTTTCAAAGTTCAATTTGAAATAAAAATAATTTTGGTATCGATCAGTCTACACCCGGAATGTACAGTGTTTATAACCTATTTATATACCAAAACATTTAGATTCGATTTCTAGAAGAATCCAGTTTTCAGGGGTCCGGTTTTCAGGAGATATAAGTGCTATGACATAGATTTATTTGATTTCTTCTACAATATGCTTACTAAGTCTCCCAAACGAAGTCTTTCCGCCTCAAAATTTGTCCAACCATTTTCTCGGAAACTAATGGTCCGATCTTCACCAAACTTAACAGGAAGATGGATCCCTATCCCAAAAGGTGCAAACAGGTCTTGGAATTTTCAAAATGGCACCGGTTTCCATGGAAACGGCAAAAAAGGCGGGAAAATGAAAGTGCTCAGAATTGGATGAAACTTTACAGAAAGGATGCTTAGGACATGAGGAATTGGTTTCTGGTCTCCAAGACTTAAACATGGCACCGACTGCCATGGCAATTGCAAAAAAGGCGGGAAAATGAAAGTGCTCCGAATTGGATGAAACTTTACAGAAAGGTTGCTTAGGACATGGGGAATAAGTTTCCGGTGTCCAAGACTTCAAAATGGCGACTGTTGCTATGGAGACCAAAAAGGGCGGGAAAATTAAAAATGCTCAGAATTGAATAAAACTCAGCAGAAAGGTTGCGTAGGTTGTGTTGAAGTGATTTGTAGCCCTGATTTCTGATTTGGGAGTTCGTTTGGGAGACATTTGTATCAGCATCCTGATACAGTTATAAATTTTTTCTTGTGTTTTCTCTATAGAACAGCATGAAAAATAATTAAACAACCTCAGCATCTAAAAATAAGGTTTATTTTTCGCCTATCTATTTTCATTCTGCGGAGTCGGATTATTTATAACAGTTGCTTATCAGATTAGACTTAAAGGAAAATAATGTCCTACCGAACAAATTAAAGTTGTTATTTAAAAAATGCATGGGTTGTCCACAGAACACATGTGTCGCCTGCACTATATATTTAAAAATGCCTTTGTTTGAAATAGAATTACAAAGTCTATGTTGCACAACTACATTACTGAAGCATGCATATTCCTCCAAGTTTGGTAGAAAAAAAAACAGCCGTACCTGAGTTGAGGATGTTGAAGGCATCCCCTTAGACTTGATATGATACATGTAATATGGAATTCTGGAATCAAATGAAAAGAAAGGAAAACAAAATGCATAATCCACTTATGCATTATACACTGAAACGTCCCTGCAAGTTTGGTTGAACAATATAAAGTTGCTTAGGAGGTGTTGTAGATAAGAGAGACATATCCGAGACCCTTATAAGTTAAAATGGCAAAGTCTAATGATAGCTAGAAAAACTAAAAAAAAAATAAAAATTAAAGAAAACAAAATGTATGGTGCACATCTGAAATATATACTGAAGCATTCCTGCAAGTTTGATAAGAAAGTACCCAGCAGTCTAGGAGAAGTTGCAGATAATGGAGGCATACCCTTAGACTCAAATAAGCTAAAATGACAGAGTCCGAATATAGCAATAAAATTAAAAACAAAAACAAAAACAAAATGCAAGGTGCATATCTACAGTGTAAACTGAAGGAAGAATTCCTGCAAATTTGGTTTATTATTTCCTATGCAAGTACTAAGCAGTTTAGGAGGAGTTGCGGATAATGGGGATATACCCTAAGACTTCAATAAGGTAAAATGACAAAGTCCAATTATAGCTTGAAAGTCTGTAAAAAAACAAAATTTAAATCTGTAAAAAACAAAATTAAAGAAAAACAAAATGCATGGTGCACATCTTCAACATATACTGAATCATTCCTGCAAGTTTGGTTGAAAAGTGCCAAGCGGTTTAGGAGGAGATGCGATAATGCTTAACATTCTTTAGCCATACAGACGGACAGACAGACAGACGCAAGACGACGGATAGTGATCCCTTTGTGTCGATCCTGCGTTAGGTGCAGGCGACACAATCAGCACGTTGTTTAGTAATTTATTATAATTTCTCTAATTTTTGTTCAAAATAAATACTTCCCAGGTTATGTTAGATGAAATTAAAAATCAACATGTTTGGAAATTTGATCTCAGTTGGCGATTGGTCAATCATGTAAATGTCTCGTGTCAGTCTCTAGAAATAATGCTGCCAGATGTTGATGAAATTAACAGTAGTATATAACAAATAAATGTGTAGGTTTTGCAAAAAAACGTGTAGGTTTTGCTCACGTTTTTTTTTCCAACACTTAAGACTCTGTTTTAAGCACTCCAGAAGTATATAACAAAAAACGTGTAGGTTTTGCTCACGATTTTTTTTCTCCAACACTTAAGACTCTGCTTTAAGCACTCCAGAAGTATATAACAAAAAACGTGTAGGTTTTGCTCACATTTTTTTTCTCCAACACTTAAGACTCTGTTTTAAGCACTCCCATAAAATATACCTAAAACAACACCATGGTTTTTATTCACCTCATTAACAGCAGCAGAAATTTTAAACCACAGCACTACAAGAAAATAAAAAAAAAAATCTTTAGGTTATAAAAATGACAACGATTTCTAGATATTTCCCGGAAAAGTCTAATACGAACAATTTTAAAACAATACAAGGAGTAAGAAATATGCCAAGTGATTTTTTCCGTTTACTCATTGTTGGGCCGAGTGGATCTGGTAAAACAAATTTGCTAATGCACCTTTTATTTAAACCCTTATTGTATTACGATAAAATTATTCTTTACGCAAAAAATTTGGAGCAGCATTACTACAAGGAACTAATTCGAAGATTCGAGAAAATAGCAGAAAAACTAGGAGTGGATATAGAAGACTTGGTGCAACTATCTAATGATAAAGTTGAAGACATCGACGAACTATCAGATTTGGATAACAAACAAAAATCGTAATTTTTGACGACTATATTTGTTCACAACAAGACCAATCTTCTATTGTGAAATACTTTATAGGTGGAAGGCACAAGAAAATCAGTGTAATTTATTTGAGCCAGTCCTATTTTCGGATACCCAAAGACTGTCGTCAAAATTGTAATTTCTACGTAGTGTATAATTTTCCGAGTAAAAAGGAGAGAGAACTTATATCTTTAGAACTTCAGGTTTCAAGAAATACGTTAATTGAAATAACTAAAAATAAATATGTATTTCTGTATCTTAACTTGCCAGACAAAAAAATATTTCATTGTTTTGATCAGGAAATGCAAAATACGTTTTCTTAACTTATTAAAATGTATTTTTTCAAATTACTTTAATGACAAAAATATTTCATATACAAAATACGTTTTATTAAAATCTATTTTACAAATTACTTTTAATGACAAAAAAAATATTTCATATACAAATATACAAAATACGTTTTCTTAACTTATTAAAATATATTTAATCTCCTTTTTGTATCCCTAATAGGTAATCGATACGCCACAGTGAAACTGCAACAAAAATCAATACGATGTCAAAATGTTGCCAAGTCCATTTCATAACTACAACGTTCATCGTTAGCTAAACAACGAGCTAAGTTATATCTCATATATTTTTTGTATTAGTGTTTACCATTAAGCGGTATAATTTGTTTTTAATATAATGAATAGTCAATTCCATGAACGAAATTTTTACGGTATATTATTTCAGGTTTGTCACAATGAACAAAACAGAATTTGCTGAGATGAAAACAGCACTTGGGGACCCACGTTCACACGATTTCGAACAAGCCAAAATTACCAGAGGAAAAAATAATAATGGATAGTTACAATACGAACAGTGATATTATAAATCAGGATATAAAAACAGCAACCGGGAAGAATATTCTAGACTAATCTCACCAAGGAAGGATATGTGCGCAGGTTATTCAGACCATGCTGGACTAAACTTTTCTCGGAGTTAACTTGTGGAGGAATTTGTGCGTGTTCTTTCAGGGATGAAATAAAGATTTATTATTTTTCTGCTTTGTCAATTGTTGTATGACAAATTTACCGTATACGTCATGGATTTATTAGACATTGTCTATACGTCATGGATTTATGTGGACTGTCTACCATATGATAGACATAGCACATAAACCTCTGACGTCATGGATTTATGTGGACTGTCTACCATATGATAGACATAGCATATAAACCTCTAATGTATACACATTGTAGATACGTCATGGATTTATGTGGACTGTCTATCATGTGGAAGACAGAGCACATAAACCTCTAACGTAATGGATTTATGTGGACTGTCTACCATATGATAGACATGGCACATAAACCTCTAACGTCATGGATTTATGTGGACTGTGGTAGACGGCAGCCTCCTATAGGAAAAGATTTATTCTTCTCAAAGAAAATTCTTCCTTTGTATTCGTTTTTGTTCGCACGTCTCTCAAAGTTTCTGAGATGAAGAAATGATCAATACCCCGTTCTTTGGAAGTCCTCTTTAGATGTACCTTCTTTATGGAAAACTCTCTTGTGTTCTTTACTTCTTCGCCCTCCAACATTTTCTGGAAGTCTTCTTGCGTTAACTTGGTCTTATTTAGTCCCTTACTCTTCGTCTTAACACTAATTACATTGTCTGTATCGATTGTAATGGTCATATACAACTTGGGTGCAATATAAACCGCCTTAATTATCTTGGCATCCTTTTTGTAGTCGTTAGCCAGATCACCCAAGTTATTTCCATTATAATTAGGTATTAGTTTTTCTTGTTCCCCGGGCACGTGAAGGCTATCGATGTCAGTATAATAAAAATCAGAATCTATTTCGGACTTCGGGTTCAAGGTCGTCATATGATCGTACATGATCTTGTGACTATAAGCCAGAACAAAAGCACCAAATTGTGACGGCTTACTGATGTTATCAACCGAGTCAATCTCAGACCTCAAGTTACCGGACACATACCAAGTATTTGAAACTAGTTCCAGATCGGTGAATATATATTTGTGGTGGAACTCCCAACATTCATTATTGTCCCTTATAGTCTGAGTGTGATTGAATATCGGTCTTTGGATCATCTTCCCGTATAACCAATTCATCAGTAGCTTTGCTAGTGTATACTGAACACTTCCTTTTTGACTAGTTTTCTTGGTTTGGAAGAATTTTTGTATATAATCATAAAACACCTTACTAGTCTTTTCCCAATAATATCCCTCGATAATCTCGACTTTATAGCCGTATTTAATCATTTGGTCTATATCGACTGAAGTATACCAACCCTCCGAGTCTTCCAAATCCCACTTAGTTGCCCCTTTTTCGTCCTTTCTTGCTACTACTGGATGAAGCAGTTTCTTATTTGCAATATACCGAACTTTATATATCCCCATTTTACCCTTCATCTCGTTACCACTAGTATATTTTCGTTGTCCCAACGGATATTCGTGCAGCATACTAGTGGGATAAAGGGAGACGACGTCCACATTTAACAGGAAATCAGTCACATCATCGTACTTTATTTTTTCTTTTGGTACTTCCTCATACTGATCAGATACAAACTCAGTCTTGCTCTTATAGCACCGCCCACCATATATACTCTTCCTGATATTTTTCTCCACCTCTGTCGAATCAGACAGGTCAACCATAACTCCTTTTGGTATATAACATGTATAATCTCTCCAAATATCAAACCCCAGAGAACTAGTCGAAATAAAATTAGTAATATCCCTACCAAAATCTTTCTAACACTGGTTATTTAACTTGCCGAACAACTCTTGTAGACCAAGTACGTCGGACTGGAGGTACAAAAGGCACTCCTTTCTCATTTCATCCCCCATATCTTCCCATCTTCAAGCCTTACTGTGATCAAATTCTCCCTTTTGTACTTTACACCCAAAATCGGACAGTGCCTGACTCAAAGAACTACCTATGTGTTTCATCAGATCGAAACATCGGAGTGTACCTTTTTGTAATCCAATTATACTCCCATTATTCATAATAAATTTTTCCGGAGCTAACCCCATTTTATTCATACTCCTAATCAAGAAGTAGTGATCGAAGTTACTCCCGTTATAAGCATTAATAACGAGCTCACTAGTTTTACTCATCACATATCGTACAAAATTGTCGACGAAATCATCACCAGCATAGTAACAGAAAACTCCGTCTTTTTCCACAAATCCTAGGATGTACGGGGTATGAACCTCGTGACCGTCGACAATTTTCGTATAAGTCTCTTTATCGTAGTGAATTACGTCGGGGTTTAGCCCTTTATTCTTCATTGTCCTCCGGATCAAATATCTACCCGTTTTATGTATTACTGCCTGATTATAACCAGATTTGTCATCGTTGCACTTGTGCTTTTTCTTATATCGAGTACTGCAACGAGAGCAAACAACCGAGCAAGTATGCTTTTCCCCAAAATACGTATCGCCACAAGATAAACACTTCTTCTTTTCTTGCTCGATAATAAGACTGTCATGACCCCTGGTTAGTTCTATGTTGGTGAGGTGTTCTTTGTTATGGTGCTGTTTTGTCTCTTCACAGAATAAACCGACAGGTATCTGGTACTTTTTTATATGTCCCACGCTACTAGGAACGGGATCGGCGTTTTAGGGGCCAAACCATATCTCCTTCGTATCTCATCACAGAAAGTGATTGTAGGAATAAAATCCTGTTTTATTTTTTGCAAGCACCGGAAAAAACAGTTATTATTGGTCGATAATGGGCGTTTCCTTTTAACCCATCTACTATCGTCTCCGAATAATCCCTATTCCAGTATCCACCACTGGGTGGTCTCACCACTTTTATTTTAATTCCTATGATTTCGTGTACAGAATCCTCATTTGGAGGCAGAGAAAGGTTTACGTACTGCTGATAAAGTGCGACAAAATCACCAAACTCCCTTATAAGAAACGAGTTCATACTCTTGGTGGTATTATATTTGTAACTTGGTGTGCTACCAGTATAGACAAATTCTACTAGTACGTCAGCGCCATCAGTAAACCCGTCTGAAATGGCGTGATCCAGTCTTTCTTTAATTAACCTCGATATCACCTCTACCTCTTGGGGGTAACTAATAGTGTACGTTCTAATTCCATTTTTTTCGTAATAATTCATATTTGTAACTTTTGAATGATTTTTTATTCTACAAATCGCTTCCGATGAGCCGCAGAGTTAATATGGTACTTTTTGGCCGAAATACAAAGGAGTTTGTTACATATCTCACAGTAAAATTTGTGGGAGGCGTAATATTTCTTTTGATGTTCATTGTGGGCTTGTTTTCTTTCGATATCTGTCTCATATAGTTTTCTTCTTCCCATTTTTATAGTAAAATTTTAATCTACAATAAGCGATTAATTCTTTTTTGGATTTTTGTACCCTTGCCCAATATTTTCCCAATTTTTAATCAATGCACCTGGTTTTGCAACTGGTGTTTTCGTTGGCGTTTTTTTTTGCATGCTACGTACTCTCCCACTTTTTCACCAAGTTTTTTACTCCCAGTGTCTAATGCTGCAATTGCAGATTTCTTTATTGTCTCTTTTGCCAGTTGCTTTACAGCAGTACTAAATAGACCACCACCTATTTGTTCTCTCGTTACCGGGTCAACAAAAACATATATTCCTAACTCCTTACTATATACTTTTCTCATTTTTTCTTACCGTTTATATTTCTCTCAGAATAAAAGATAAACTGGTGTCAACACCATTCAAGTCAATATTTCTGCCATCTGCGTCGGTCACCCAAACACGAATCGAGTCAATCCTTGTCTTATTCACTCTCGAATATCCTATGTGGTACGGTGTTTTCTCAACGGGTAACTACGAGTTAGATTTGCAGTACTAAAGACGTAGATTACGTCACCCGACTTACCGTCTACATCGGAACAAGTAATCAAATCGCAATGAATATAGATACTATCTATCCCGTTAGTAATAATGAGTAATTTGTTTTCGTATTCCGTCTCCTTTACTATGTTTTTATCGAACCCGATTAACTCGGCAAAGTTCCCATCTCTCAAGTCTAGTTGTGTATTTTCCTGTAGTGTCATTAGCACCTTAAAGCTCGTCAGATCAAAGTCTAGCTTAATTGGTCTGTCTTCGACTTTGTCGTTTACCGATAGAAATTCCGCTATATAAGAGGATATGTCCCCGTAGCTGTAGTTACCATCGGCAAACGACAATTCCTTGAATGTACTCCCAGAATCAAGACTATATTTTTACTTTATTTTCTTGTTACCATAGAACTCAGAAATATTATACCAACTGTAAGTCATACTATTTATTTGGGATAGGCCGAAGGCATACTGCCTATTCTTATCTAGTACCAAGGGTTCTTCGAACTGGGTCACAAAATCAGAAGGGGTGTTTTTCCCTTTTCTTGCCGCATAACTAGAAAGTGTTATCTTTTGATCCATTTTTTATTACTCAAAATATTTTCTATAAATCCCTTCATGCTGTTCTTCCGTTATATCCCCATTCTCCAGAAGAGTGTCCAGAATGGACATTCCTTCGTTTACTAGTTCGTCACTGGTATTGCCAGACTCGATACAAGCAATCAGAAGCTCTAGCCGATCTACAAGACTAGTCGCGTCACACAAAATATTCTTGTATTTGCCGCTTGTCTTTACCAGAGGGTGTGATGAAAGAGTGACTAGTTTTCTAAATATCCGCTTTGCAGAATCAGAATACGCTTTTTTGGGATTGTACCTCTTTGTCACTGGGTTGACGAAGTCGTCGTCCACCCTTTCGTCTACTACTTGTTGTCCTTTATTGTCTAGTCCGTACAACCTATTTTATTCGAGAAGCTGTTCCAAATCCAGCAGTAGATCAGAAAAGGAGCCGGTAGTGTCTATTTTGTACGACCCTTTGGATGCCAGTCCTTTCCCATTGTTTTTGTGTCTAACGTCATTGTTTTCTGTGTTCTCGTTTTTGCCCTGTCTTTGGACTTCGATTTTTGTGAATTTCACCCCTTTGTTCCTTCGGTGTTCTACTGCCGTTGTTTCCCAATCTTCCCCTGCAATTTCTGGTAATACTTTCTATTTTTGTCCAGAAGATATTGGATATCTTGTGGAAATTGCGCCTCGGATTTCATTTTTCCCAGCAGTACATTCATACCCTTTGCCCTCCTGATCTTGTCTTTGTTATCCAGGTAATCTTTATTTGTTCCTCGGCATCATACTAACTGATATTCACGCCACCTGCTTCCATTTCGACTACCTCCGGTTCCTCCAGTTCTTCCGGTTCCTCTATCGCAAGAGGAACCGGAAGATCCATAATATTAGGCACGGGTACTAGTTGACCAACTTGTGGTGTTATCCTTGTTTCTGGTATTTTTTCTATTGCTTTCGTTACTGGTTCAAAGAATTCCTTGAGTCTACCCGACCGTACACTTTTTCTTATTTTTTCTTCTTCCTTCTTCATTTTGAAGTCCTGTACCGCTTTCTCTGCTTTTGACTTCTTTTGAGCTAGATCCTTTAGTTCGTCCAACATTTTTTTCTTCCTTTTATAAAAGATAAGTAATACAAATGGGTATATTTAATGAAATATCTCAGACGGTGTCAGGAGGTCCGGTAGGACAAACGGAGACTAATTTAGAAGTAGTGCTTAGTAAGAATGCGAGCAAGACTCAGTAAGATAGAGTGAGTAGAGAGTGTTTCCGTAAAGGACAAGATTTGGATATTGGTGGGCACAAAATCATAGGTCTTTCACCCGGTTCCGGCAACGACCACGTAGCAACAATAAAGCAATAAGCGATACTTTCTTTCCTGCGGTAGCGCGTAAAGACCTGGACATGAATAAGAAGTATATTAGGGGACTCGAAACTGACTTACATGACCCAACCTGTGCGGTAAACAAGAAGTCGCTGCAGCAGAAAATAGACACACAGAAACGGAACTTTGCAGCGGAATTAAACGTCTTGGCTAGTAAGGCTTTTGTTGCTGCATGTGAACGAGAACTAAGAAAAGACAGTGTCTAAGACCAATTCACCTATCACAACTTGAGAAAAAGATAAGTACTGTTTATACTAAGACTGAGGTAGACGCCAAATTTGTTGCACTAGACCCTGTTTATACTAAGACTGAGGTAGACGCCAAGCTAGCCGAATATGAGGGTTATACAAAAAGTGAAATAGATGCTAAAATTCAGGATAACAAGAGAGGATTAAGGAGATTTTTCGATAAAACAGGAGGAAAGAAGTACGAGAAATAGAAAGCTGCATCATTTCTTGCAAGAGTGAAACCCGGATATTATGATTTTTCTATGAATGAAAAAGTCAAGTGGTTATCGGACGAATCATACAACAAGGGTGATATAGAGGAGGATCTCGACAACTGGAAACTAACCCTAAACCCGACGGATGAAACTCTTTATTTGTTTGGTGCGCATCTAATATTTGAGTCACCAGAAGAGCGCGTATCTACTAACCAAATTAAGATCAAGTTGAAAATAGATCAATTGAGCGCATGAAAGGAAATATCTTTCACAGGAGTAAGAACAGATAATAAGGACGAGATAACACTTTTTCATATCGAGAAAATAAGAAATAGCGCTACTTGTTCACTTCTTTTTAGGACAGTCTTTCCATCAGTTATGAAATTAAGCGAGAAGAGTAGGATTGCGGTGGTTGAATTACAGAAACCAACTCATTCGTTGTTCCGATTCCTACAGAGTATTGGGAAAGATATCCAATATTCTATCCGTGATTACGGTTCTGAACTAGATTTCTCAGAAGAAGGATTTGCCGGTATTATCTATACTAACGGCGAAACTACTGAATACAGAATAATTAGTGAGCGTGACGTTATAGGTCTATATCAAAAAAGATAATCGCCAATATCGACATTGAACTAAATGGTAAAGCGTGTTTCATAGAGTGTCATACTTGGAATGATTTTGGAAGTAAAATTCGTCGGTCTGCAACGCCAGGACAATGGAAAAAAGAGTTTTCCGTTGATCTTTCTAATGGGGCTCAAGAAGTCAAATTGCACCTGGGTTATATTGCTAAATAAGTGATGATTGGTATAAGAGGAAAAACAGGTCATCGGGTAAGAAAATTTAGTCTTACCCCGGAGGAACAATACCAACATGTATATCTAAGTCCTCCGGTTAACACAACACCATACACTTGTAGTTACTCTCTGGGCGGTCTAGTCGGTATGTCTACGTACCCTATTGCTCCTCGTGTAACTCCGATACCGATCGGGCTTCCAGACAACAACTTGACTATTGATAAACCATTTGAAATCAAAAGGAAGATCTTACACTCACCCGGGAATGGGTTTCAGCAGTGGATAAAATTCAAGGATAAGTGTACACCCACATTTACTGTCCGTTTGTGCATCGGGAGTATGAGACAAGATACTCCTCCGTACATCTCATGTTACAAAAAGCGACGACACCAATAACTAGCACCGAAATTCTAGAGACCAGGAAATCCATCGGTGGTTATAATCAATTTGAGATAAAAATGAGTCAGACGTTTGAAAAGCACGACGAAATATTCTTCGGAGTTATAGCCCTAACCGGAATCGTTTGGCTAGTTTCTCCAATGACCTCACTAAATGTAATCGAAGTCGAAATTAAGTTTTAGTGTAATTTATTGAATGATAAAAATCAGTTAAAAAAGATGAATAGTGATTCAGTGATACCTTTGGAAGAACTGCCAAACGGAGTTTTCGATATACTTGATGTTCAAGAGGAAGAGAAGATCGTACATTTGTACGATCCTCTTAGCGGAATAAACTTTAGAGTGCGGGTGCCCGAAGATTTACTGGAATTACTAAAGACTCGAGAAGTAGAAGTATTCGCTCGGTGGAAAGACAACTAGTTCCTATCTCATAGACTGCAAGTCCGACATCGGAATCCAGGAGCTAAAGTCGTTTGAATGCCCTTTCCATTTAACAAATACTCTTCTATTTTTGTGATCCCGTCTGATAATCTTTTCTATTCTGTATGTCTCTTGGTCTGTCTTCTGGAGTTCTTGTTCGTAGAAGCTTCCTTCTATTGGCTGGTTATTCAAGTCCGTGATCTTGTAAGTTATTGGTTCTGTGTACTGGATCGTCGAAATAGTAAATACCTCTTCGGTCCAGTTGGGTGTATAACCCTTTTCAAACGTGCCTTTCTTTTTAGATATTCTGACCTTGTCATCTAGTTTGAAATTTTGGGTCTTTCGACTCTTAGTTTCCTTCGTATCTGAGTAAACGGGGGATTTGCTTGCTTCTACTGGTTTCATTTTGATTGACGAGTGATTCGTGTTATTGTACTGCTCTACTAATTGTGGAAGTACTGAGATATAATTGTAGGTGTTATTGGTGGAAAAGTAGCGAAACATCTTACCTTTGAGCGTGCGATTGAAGCGCTTTATTACTACAGCCTTTCCCTGATTGAAAGTGTGGTACATTCTTATATTGTAGTTTTCTAGGAGTTTCTTAAACTTCTGGTTGTAAAACTGAATCCTGATCGACCCATAGTAATTCTGGAGTTCTTCCCCCTTTTAGTATGCTCTCGAATCCAATAGCCACTTCTTGTCATGTCTTTGATTTTAGTGGAACGCTCCAAGCGTATTTGCTGAATACGTCAATCACATTTAGTAAGTATTTGTAACCCTTGTTATCTCTGAAATAAGCTTGCATGTATACGAGATCTGCACTCCAGGTGTCATCGACATGTGATACTCTTACTTGTCTGAGAGGGAACTTACTTTTTGCTTGCTTATGTAGTTCTTCTGCTAGTTTTTCTGTCCACTTTATTTCCTCCCTTTTTTTTAACACCGAGTCCCAGTCTGCTTGTTGCTCCTATTACACCCTGAACTATCTTTTTGTTAACAGCTTCACCGACTGATGATGGTTTACTTGTTTTAGGTCAGACATCATCTTCTTGTCACATTTCCGTTTGTCGTGCTGCGCATCATAACAAAGATCATGACTCCTACAAACCCTATCTAATTTGTTCTTGGTGGCTAAGTCCATTGTGTTGTAAGGCCCACAGTAATTCGTTCCTGGGAGAGTAATTCCGCCCTTTGGTAGCATAGGTTTGATGGCCTTGTTGATGTCAAGTGTACCTCCGGCGGTGCCACGCACAAACTTGGTTTTCGTGATTTTGCAGCTGGCACACGTGCTGTATTCTATGAACTTACCGTTGGATAATTGTACGACCCTTGGAAAAAGAGACTCTGTGACTTTTTTCTCTTTTACGCAGTAGCTCATTTTTTGAAGTACTCTTTTAATAGTATTTCATTTTTTATTGTATCCGTCGGACTAAGGTCTTTGTACATTATGTCGTAGATGTCTTTCTCTTGTGCTTCTCGTAGAAAGAATAGACAGAAGTAGCCGCACAGAACACTTAGTTGTGTTGGTACTGGATTGTGTTACGTCTGTATTTACCCTTTATATAGTCAATAAATTCTTGTGGTGGTGAAAAACCATAACTATCAAAGTAATCAAGGAGTCCCTTCCCCACTTGTAGCGTCCAAATTAAGAATACCACACTCATTCTTGTTTGGTCTGATTGGTAGATTGTCCCTACTATAAACCCCTCTGAAAGAGGTAATACGTAGTTATCATCCCAGTCTAAAATATCAAAGTTAGTTAGCGATTCAAGCGTCTTTTTTTTTGCATGACGTAGGGTCTGGGTACGCTGTCTACTTGTAGTTCTCTACCAGATGGGCGTTCAACTTGTAGTCCTTTCCCCATTAGGCCAGCCAGCAATGGCACTGCCAAACTGGCTAACATACCAAGGAATCCACCGGTCTGTTGTCTTTTTGTAATTCTAAGACCAGTTCCTGATTTCTGTTTGAGTGCTGACTGCAATTGCTCTTTCTGTGTTTTTGTTAGGTGGTCAACGTAGGGTTTTTTTGTAAGAGGGCGGTGATTTTGTTGTGTGGTACGTCTGCTGTTACCCCACTACCAAGCACCTTTTTCACCCCGGTTTCAGCTAGAGCGGAGGCCGCTCCGATGCCATGGGCAGGTAATAGTTTGGATGCCACTGTCTTTATGACCGGAAGTGCAAGTTTAGCGAGTGCTCCAAGAAAACCTCCATTTTGTGATTGTTTTGTCATTTGTGTCTTTGAAATTCTTATGTGAACCCCAGTACCAGAGGCCTTTGCTTTCTGTATTTTTTTCATTTGTGTTTGTGTTAGCGCCATAGGAAAGTCCCCTGTTAATTGGTTGTTTGTTAGTCTTAATGTTAGAGAAGATATGTCTTTGTATGCTTTAGCTAAATTCTTTCTCTGACCTTCGGATAGACCAAGACTATAGTTAACGTATTTACTCATTTTTTAATACCTTAGATAATTACTATATCATTTCCAATTGTGTCCAAAATTATATCTTTTTCATTCAGTACAAGGGCAAAGATTCGGTAGGGAGAAGCTGGGGGAATGTTCAGTCTGTAATGCAGCGTCAGGGATGTGTTCTCCATACTCACCGATTCGTCTGCGTAAGTCAAATCAAAATAGATTAGTCCGTATAGGGAGCCAAAATTGATAAGGGTAAGCATGTTCCCGGTGTCATAGTCGTTGCTTGCATTGGGTTTAAAATTACAGGCATCTCTGAAGATTCTGCTGATTTGAGTCGAGCTATATCCCGTTTCCGGGTAAAAGATACCAGAACCAGCTTCTAATCTGGCTGTCAGGAGGGTACAATTTGTGTTTGCTGCATTTACTTTAAAAGTGTCGAGTAACAGAGGGTTTTGGAGTTGGTCGTTGTGTTTTCCATTTCTTTGTAAGAATATGATAACGTGTTTTGGGTGTTTTATTCCTGTTGTAATGCGGTACGACCCTTCAACAGATTGACTCGAGCTACTAGTGTGAATGGATTCTCTTAGGTATGTCCACCGCCTCGGTCTCGGTTTCATGTAATTCTGAAGTACGGTCGACAGACCGACAGAATTAAGTTTTAGTCTGGGGATCCAAAGTTCAAAGTGTGTAATAACAACTCTACCGTCATCAGCACCATCGGCCTTGAACAGCAAGTAATTGTCGTTGTTTATTACTACGGTTATTCCCATCAGTGCTGGGGGTAAAAGATTTTGTTCTAGTGATTGGAAGAATGAAAATCTGTTCAGTGGTATTTCTGCTGTTACCTCTGCAAGTGCATTTGTGAGCGCGGTTCTCGCCTTAAAGCCTAAATTGTCATCAGTAGTTGCAACATTATCCGGGTAAATAAAGCTGTTTTTGCCTAGACTACTCACATATCCGTCTGAAAGTGTGAGTAGTGATTTGACGTGATTTGCAAGTGATAGGTTGTTGCAGTCGTACACTATTTTTCCATTTTGTCTGACTGTCATTTGACTGAGAAAATTGGTTACATCTGAAATAACAGATACTGTGTCATTATCTGGTGCTGTTCCGTCAGCTAGTTTATCTACTTTGAACTTGATAAAAAAAATACCCATTGTACCAGTCATAAAACGAAGCCCTATCGTTTATGCTAAATTTGTAATCCGTTTTGAATTGTGCTTGTCCATTTGGGGGAGTTCTTATGGGAGTGTCTAGTAAAAAGTTACAATACTCAAACCGATCGCAGAACTGTGTTCCTCTAAACATTTTTCTTACTAGATTATTATTTTCTTTCTTATATAAAAATATGGCAGAGTTTAGAAGTCGTGCTTTGGACAGCTTGAAGCAAGATTTGTGTTCGGAAGTCCGGACATGTGAAAAGAAACTAGAAAAAAAAAGCAAACGAACAGCCAACATTGTGTCATCTGCGCTTACCATTTGTACTAGTTTAAATGTTATTACAACTGGCTCTGCAGTCGGTATTTCGGCCACAGGTATTGGCATAATAGTTGGTGCTCCGTTGAGTTCGTTGGCTGTGATAAATTCTATTACTATTCTTATTTTAAATGCGTTTTTCAACAGAAAGAAAAAACGACAAAAGCAATTGGAGAAAAGACTTGCTTTGGCAACAGAGTTTAAGTTTAAGGTTGCAAACGAAATAAGTCAGGCTTTAAAAGATGAGAAAATTTCTGGAGATGATTTTGAAGGTATTTTAAATATTATGAGTACTTTTTACAAGGAAAAACAAAAAAAATAGGTGAGATTAAAACTCCGCCGGAAAAAAATTAAGAAAGTTCAAAATTTGTTACTTTAAAATTTGGTCGAATTTTTTATTTTCTTGTAGTGCTTTTTGCTGCTGTTAATGAGGTGAATAAAAACCATGGTGTTGTTTTAGGTAGGAGTGCTAAAAACAGAGTCTTAAGTGTTGGAGAAAAAAAATGTGAGCAAAACCTACACATTTTTTTTGTTATATACATCTGGAGTGCTGTCTTAAGTGTTGGAGAAAAAAAAANGTGCCAAGCGGTTTAGGAGGAGATGCGATAATGCTAAACATTCTTTAGCCATACAGACGGACAGACAGACAGACGCAAGACGACGGATAGTGATCCCTATGTGTCGATCCTGCGTTAGGTGCAGGCGACACAATCAGCACGTTGTTTAGTAATTTATTATAATTTCTCTAATTTTTGTTCAAAATAAATACTTCCCAGATGATGTTAGATGAAATTAAAAATCAACATGTTTGGAAATTTGATCTCAGTTGGCGATTGGTCAATCAAGTAAATGTCTCGTGTCAGTCTCTAGAAATAGTGCTACCAGATGTTGATGAAATTAACACCTGCATCTAGCGAAATAGTTTTTGCATTTTTATGATTTAAATAATCAATTTATTGATAATATGACATTTTTATAAAAAAATATTACACTCAACATCTTTTTTCAACGAATGACGCAATGATATAGCAACGGTGATAGCAATAAAATGGCGGCATATTTGAGACTTGAGACTACGGATGTCGCTTTACTTCAAATGAATTGATAAGAAATTAGAGAAAAATCTCTAACATTGTTTTCCGGTTTATTACGATAATTTCTCACATAGATAAACTTTCACATTTTACATTTCTCGGGTAAACCTTGAACTTTAAATGTGAAAATTTAACTTTCTCGAAGTGAGAAATATACGTAATGTTAGAGACTATATTTCATAACCACCCTTATCACAAATTTCCTGTTGTAAACAAAGTTCAATGGGTAATCTATTTGGGGTCTGATGCCTCCTTGTGAACACAATATAACCGATTTCCTATTAAATTACACTTGTGAATATAGTTCAAAGTGTAATAATAGAACAAACAATTGATACAATTTTACCATATTTCTCATCAAATTTTGGAATAAAAATGATAGAATGAACATAGATACAAAATTTTCAAGACACTGAAGAACTAGACCTTGTTTTTCCAAATTTTGACAATTCGATTTTCATTGTTGATAAAATTATACTTTTCATTCAGAGTTGATTTTACATTTGGTGTCCTATGAAAATACTCGCATATGTTAATATTTCATACATGTAGTTCGGGTAGAGATTTTGAGATTTTATTATTATTATGAAAGCAAAAAACATGAAATTATTAAAGTTTAAGTAATGCCTTCCCTTTGTGCTCAACATGTACAAGGGTTGTATCTTGACGAAACTTTCAGGACAAAACAACTCGTTTATACCTTTACGATCTCATGAAGTGAGGTTTCATAAATGACAAATATTTTAAGGAGGATGTTGAATTTTGTACGGAAGCGTATGAGCGCTACACAAACTCTTTTCTTTTTTATTTTTCGTTATAACGCAAAGTTTTGCGTTATAACGCAAATATTTGCTTTATAACACAAAGGTTTGCGTTATTTTGCAAAGGTTTGCGTTTATACGCAAATGTTTGCTTTATTTCGCAAATGTCTGCGTTCTTTCGCAAAGTTTTCGTTTTAATGCAAAGTTTATTTTAGATTGATAGATAATGTATTCGATTTATCAAATTCCAAATTTAAGGTCGTGTACAGATGTTTACGGATAGAATTTGATTTTAGGGTCTAAATTTGCAAAAGATTAGAGCATGAAAAAATACAATAGCTTCACCAATAAAACTGAATATTACGTTCGTGCTTTTTTCTCCCACAGAATATAAGTATACCCTACGCACAAGATATAATAATGAGGTAATCTTTCGACATGCGAATATAGCAAAAAAAAAGTTTTGGAAAAAAAGAAAGAATATTGCGTCCATCAAAATCAAATTAAAGGATTTGAAATAGTCTCACCATACCAGGAGAGATATTGGCTAAAAATATGAAAATTGAAATAGTGAGGAGAAATAGGTTATAAAACATTGAAGATGTTTCTAATCAGTTTTGTAGGAGACACAAGATTTTGTCCTTTACTTCAAGAAAAAGAATATGTATTTTTCTTTTTATAATTGTAAATAATTTTATTACAGTTTTGCGATATAGTACAAGGAAAATTTATACACCGATATTGAAGTCTATTGATCCATTTGACAATATATATATGAGAAATAACATGGACAAGCCGCGCACACCTTGAACCATCTTTCAGAACTCCGTTACGTTTTGTCTTACTAGTATTTCCTTTCTCTTTCAAGACTGTAGTCATGGAGTTAGTAGACTACCTGTATTGGTTTTCATTCGTATCATTATGATATATGGGGAAACGGGACAAAAAAAAGGGAGGTTTGGATACCCGTAGGCCGGTTTAACAATATCGTATGCTTTTGTTAGTGTCGTTTCCAAGTCCGGCTGTCCCAAATTCGTTTACGGTTTCTTTCGACTTTTCCTGTACAGATTGTGGAATGTAATTGTAATTTTCAGCCATGTAGATGTTTCCTGTAATCTTTTTTTTTATTTAATGATCACATAAAATCACATGATACTCCGACAGGTTAAGCGTCTCCTACGCCTGCATGACACGTCATTTTAGAAATTTTATAATTAATAAAAGTCGGAAGAAGACAACCTACTGATGCAAAGTTTTGGTCATATTTTAAGCAAAATATTGATAATATTGTATTTTTTAAAAATGTCATCTAAACATAAAAATTTATGTGAATAATTTATTTGAAATTCCGCTTTATTATTTATGTACACCTATAAGACTTTCACTTGGAAAAAAAATATGTAAACAAAAAGAAAAAGGGAACTGACGGAAGCATTATGGAAGATGATGTTGGAGTTCGAAGCCCTTTTTTAAATCACCTTTCATGAATGACTTTGTTGTAAAAACTGGAATACGGTATCACATATATCTAAGGATCATGTAGTGTTTTTATTTTCATAACACGCGTGATTTTGATTCAATTACAAAACTGAAAAAAAACTAAACCAAAAACAAAACATAAACAAACAAAAAGATATACAGAAACAAAACCAAAATAGAGATTTCTATAATCATTCATTCATAATAATTGTACTTCCTGTTTTTAAGTGTTTTGAATATCGTCGTGTGAATATTATACTGTTGTATATCACAATTTTCTGAAACTGAGAAAAATCGATTTAAAGTTTGGGGTCTATTTTTTCCAAATTTTTGGTAGAAAGTTACATCAAAGTTTCAAAACGACATTTTGTACATAACAATCAAGTAAAATGAGTCTTAAGTNAAAAAAAAAAAAACAACAAAAAACAAAAAACAAAAAAAAAACAAAAAACAAAAAACAACAAGCAAAACAAAACAATACAAAAAAAGACAAAACATATCAACAAAGCAAAAGAAAACAAAATTTAACAAAGCAAACACAAACCAAAACAAAAGAGCAAAAGTAACAAAATATATCAAAACAAACACAAAAAAAATAAAAAAAAATGCCCCAACCCATAATTTGTGACATATCTCGCTTGTCGAAGATTATTGAAAGACTCAATAATGTCTTGTCTGTAGAAGATAACAAAATAAACGAATCATTCTATTAAATTGTTGAAGCTATATATTATTATATTTGATCATCTTTAAGCCATTGTGATGATTTAAGCCCAGATTTGTAAACACCCGTAGACGACTCTAAATTTTGAGTACGTTGGGTCATTTTAATTTCCATTTTCCTGCGTAATATATAACTCTAAAATCTATGTCTTAAATTCAAACTAGACTTTTGTCGGGCAACTTATGACAGCAATTGTAAGAACACTTTGCCAGTCAGTAATTTAATGTTTGTTAACAACCCCGCATTCATTGATAATAAACAGCATGGATGTGGCGTTACTCGACTATTAGCAATGAATTCCATTCAAACCGTTTCTAAGGGCCGTCATGAACTTACTTTGAGGTATGGGCAAAGCTCATTATTGAAGACCTCACGTTGACTTCAAGATGAAGAACAACAATAAAAGCGTTGATCCATTGCTTTTTGTTACCATGTATTCGTAGAAACTTTATCTCATGTGCACTTACTCCATATCCCTTCATTGCTTTTAACATCTAAAGATTATATAAGTTTGCGATTCGAAATGCTAATAGTCTTTAAAAAAAAACAAAATGTGTCATGAGCCAGCCACGGCCTGTTTTTTTTTTTCATGTACATTCTCTAAATATGTATCTCTTTATTAAACAAGTACATAGACTTTGTTTAAACAGTAGACTTGAAAAAATAGCTGCAATCTTACGCACAATGGTTGGACAATGTCTCAGTATGACTAAAGATTCCACGACAATTGTAAGTATCTGTCAGTCTTTGAGAGCTGTAATTATTTGATTCCAAAAAATCTCATCACCATGCTCATCATTGGGATATTCAATGTACGATTGAGACTGTACCAGCTCTAAAATATGAAGTGGCAGTTCATGAGCTGCAATCTGTTCAATGAATATGAGAAATAGTATATTTTCGTTATTCCGTTCGTATATACTTTCCATTCTCCCCATATTGTATTCATAAAGGCACCAATTAGATTTTAGAAAGGCGTGCGATATTATGGCCATGGTTTTCCGGCTGTTGTGAATAGCTGACGTAATATTGGTTGCAATGTCATTTCCGGGTAAAAAATTTCGTTTGTGTATACAGAGTGGTATGCCGTTCTCTGTTTCAATTTTCGTGAGTAATTTTTTGTGAACAAAGTTACTGTCCTCATCGGCATACGAAACAAACGCCCCATACATGTAATCGTCGGATTCATCACGTAAAGATGTCATTGGTTTTTGAGATCTGATTTTCACCATATAGTACAAGAAACGGAGTTTCCAGCGATATCTATATACCAATCCAGTACATAAAATGAAAAGAAACATGGCAATTGAGGAAGCTATCCCAACTATAATCGGTGTAAGTGACATACATTCTTTTTGCATGCTTCGATACAAGGCATCGGGGTCGTTAAATTCAATTGTTGTTTCGTTTGCCAATTTGCACTTATATGCTGATCTATTTCTCAGATGAACCTTGGTCAAGGATATCCATTTAATAAACTCAATAGTTTTGCACGTGCAAAGAAGAGGATTTCCACCAAGATCTATTTGAAGTCTTTTGTTGTATGCAGCGATGCTCTCTAATTGATTTCTCGCGTCAATGTCCACTGAAGAAATTCGATTATTTCGCAAATTTAGAAACGATAAATTTTTCATATGCTCTAGGTCAAAATCTAGTCCTTCTAATATATTGTTACTCAGATCAAGTTTGAGAAGGCACTTTTGTGACTTAAAAAAGCGAGTTGATAACATCTGTATTTTGTTGTCTGCTAAATTTAATATCTCCAGCTTATGTAAATGTTGAAATGTATCTCCATTGAAATCACTTGGGAAAACAAGACCGAGCAAATTATTTTGCAGATAAAGTTCCTTTAGACTCAGAAAATCCGAACTGAAGAAATATGTTGACAGGTTTGAGCACATATTTGATGACAAATCTAAGTGAATCAGGGTTTTTACATTATATAAAGGCCCAGTAAGTGCTGAAAGAACGTTGTTGCTTAAATCAACACTCTCTAGTGTATTTTCCGATAACTGTAAAGGGATAGGTTCAAACTGCAATCGGCTAGATCTAAAACTGATAGTTTTTAGTTGAGAGGGTATCGACATATTTTCCTGAAAATTTGTAAAAATATCGGTATGTGTTTCGGTATTGTAGTGACCTCTTTGACATGAATTTATGGAGATCACGTCACATTCACAGTTTTGTTCATACTGATCTTTTAAGTGGAACAAAAACATGTCAGAAATGTCCATTGATTTAATTGACATATTTCTCACGTCATATAGATACTTACCAAACGAAAACTTATTATCTCTTGCAGATACATATTCTAGTGAACGTGGTAAGAACAGCACGGCACCCAATTCGATCTGTTGACAACGGTTACTGTCGCCATGTAATTCTTTCAGGGAGGTATTTTTTAAGTGTTGAATATGAGATTGTTTTAACATTGTGTTCATGTCATATGTTTTATGAATGAAGTTAAATTTAAAGATTTTTATTGCCGAGAACTGAAGATCAAATGTTATATTCTCCAAAACAGCAAACCTTAAGCAAGTGTTCATCGAAATGTCCAAGACTTCGATTTTCTTCAATGCTGCAAAAGTTCCTTTCAGAATTGATTGAATCTTACAGGCAGAAATGTTTAAATTTTCAATTTGTAAGATGTGCGCGAAACTTTTTGAGCTAAAAGATGTTACATTACACCGACCTGTTAATCCGGATATATCTAAAGTGACTAGTCTTGTTAATTCACGGAAATACGGGGCAAGAATACCTGTTTCACTGGAATTAAAATCAATGCTTAACGTCTCCAAAGAAATCAGTGAAGATAAATCTGGCTGGTAATGACTGATAAAATTGTTCTTCAAATCAAGCCGTCTCAAACTCTGTAGGTACTTGAACGGGTTGTCTATAAAAGACTTATTTTCAGCACTTAAGTTGTTGTTTCTGAGACTAAGACTGACTAGATTTGGAAGACCTAAGAATATCGAATTTCGTAGTCTAAAAATTCCATTTTCAGACAAATCCAATACTCTTAGTTGTGTTTTATTTTGCAAGTCATTGTCCTTAATTTCCGTAATATTGTTTTTGCTTAAAATAAGCTCTTCAATAATATTCGGAAATCTGGGAATACTTGTCAGTCCCAGTTCCGAGCAATCTGCATTATACAGTAACCTGTGCGAACCTCTTGCACATTCACATTTGGATGAAAACGTACACTGAGAATGTAATTTTGCTGCTTCCCCATATGTGCATGTATATATAAGTGCAAACATAAATAATACCGTACCATTAACTACCGAAATCATTATCACTGTACCTTCTGAAAATAAAACGAATAAACTGATAAACTACCAATAATATAATTATGTAGAAAACAGAAGATTTTTTTTTTCTAATTTGACTTCTTTCTTTTCAGTTTACCTTAAAGTCGTTTTGATTTTGATTTATGAGTACAAAAAATACCGAAGTTGCATTAAAAACAGTGAATTACGTTAACGCTGTACATGTGTTCAAGGAGTAACCTCTCATCAGCAGCATTTAAATCAAATAATCTGGAAAACCATAAGTAGTCCAAAAAGAAGTACACTCATTTCCAAAAATATCGAGATACATGTAGGAAGCCAAATCCAGTACCAAGGACATCTACCGAGTGCCATACACGGAATAAAGCCTCAGTATTTTTAAGTGGTTGAATTTTGATAAAAACAGTAAATTTCTATAACACGCAAGGTAAGATTGATTGATTACTACAGGTTGAAGGGATAAGCGGGGCATCAAGTTTCGTTTGCCACTAGAAAAGGGGGATAAATGGAAAGGGATAGGAAATTTAGCCTTCTATACGAGACCCAGTAACTCTGCTGTTTAGAAAAATAAAAAAGGGGTTTTTATACTGCATGAAGCGTGGCGTTTCTCCACACAGCTTGGCTACAATGGTTTGCCTTTGGGCTTTCCGTATGAAGACCTGACTACCTATCCACCAGCTGGGCGATTCATGATAAAGAAGATGATACCGTATAAGTGGTTATTTCCGAGGGAAGTAAATTTCACGATTTCTTTCGAAATTGGTGGACTTCATTTTCGCGGGACTCAAATTTTGTGATTGCTTATCATTTAGTGTATAAAGTCTCATAATTATATTTCGAGGTATTCAATTTTCGCGACTTCAGAATGGTCGCGAATAAAGCGAAAATGAAGTCCTCGCGAAAATAACCACTTATACGGTAAGCGGCCATCTGGTTTTAGATTTCCATCCTTTGTATGTCTTTTTTACTAAATATAGAAACAAAAATGTCACAAAAGCATCAAATAGGAGAAAGATAAAATAGAGGAAAAAAAATGTAATAAATGTTTCATAGACAATTGCCAATTTCACAACTATGCGCGGGCGATGCACGATGGTGCCGATTGGCATATCAATGGGGCGAGAAAGAGTGTAACAATGGGACGGAAAAATATGTATCAATGGGGTTGATTTACCTGTTTCCAAAATGGCTGAAATTAACTTTAAATCAGTTAGATTTTTAAAAAAATTATTAGATTTATTACATAAAACAATGAAATTTTGTTCAGTAGTCTAGAAGTGCAGTCTCGAGAATTTTCTTTATGCTCCAAAATTCCAGAAAGCATCCTAGTACAGGTCCTAACTTAGCTTTACATTTTTTCTGTTTAAAGTACATCGCCAAGAAATTTGGTCACATTTCAAAATAGAATCTTGTCGGAATGAATAGCCTTCAACAGAGACATTTAAACAAATTAAATGTATCTGCCTTCAACAATATTCCTGGGTTTCCAAGATACAGTTTCAAATTTTAAAATTTGTTAATTAATCCATCTCCATAAAAACACCTTTCAACCATGTCTGTAAACGGTTTTGAATTTTATTTTTGAGTCTGTCATGCGCAATTGAGCCTTTGTATACAAACATAAAAGCAAGACCCCCAATTTATTTCTTTATATCATACATGTTGTAAAGGAAAGACCCCCAATTTAATTCTTTTTATCACACATGTTTTATTATCTATTTTCAAAAATCAAGTTTTATAAATTATTATTTCAGTTGCAAATATTTCCAGTAAAAACATCTTTTTTGTAAATAACTCCCTCACAGATACATTTTTTTTTTGCCCCATTGAAAATTTACAGGTCTAAAAAATCCGCCCCATTGATATACGGTCCTATGCGCGCATTAAATAGGATTTTAATAAGTACTTTATAAAGCACCATTTTGTTAATAAAAATTATATCATAGGCATTCGAAGAGACATTCGCATTTGTTGTGTAAAGAACGCCATATTTATTCCAAAAAGACATAAATTTAACTGCAATGTAAAAAAAAACAAAACAAAACAACATCATTAACAAAAATAAAAACAAACACAAAAACAAACCAAACAAATAAACACGACAAAAAAAAAACAGAAAAAAGCAAATACAAATTAATAATAATAATAAAGAAAACAAACAGAAAAAAAACAAATACAAATTAATAATATAAAAAAAAACATCGGCATTCGATTACACCGGCAATAATATATCTATCGTTATATGTGCTTGTGTGTGTGATAAAAGATTAATTTAAAAAATAAATAAATAAAACAACACAAACATAACCAAAAAAAAAACAAAAAAACAAAATACAAATAAATAGAAAAATCAAACAACTAAACAAGACAGGCAAATAAAAAAAAATCGAAATAGAAAATGTAAATAATAACACGAATAAATGTTGTTATTTTAAGTGTAAATGAAAATAATTAAAAAAGTACATTTATTTAGGAAGTAAATTGAAAAAGTAAATAACATAAATAAAAAATGAACAAGAAATATATTATTTATAATAAGAAGTATTAATGGTTGATAGAGAGTAAACACACTTACGAAAAACTTTTGGAGTTGGTATTGATTTGACATGTCACTTCAAAAATATTCTGTTTAATTGTAGATATTTATTCTGTTTTTAGTTCCTTCCTTATATGATATTAAAACAATCAATAGAGATTTCTATAATCATTCATTCATAATAATTGTACATCCTGTTTTTAAGTGTTTTGAATATCGTCGTGTGAATATTATACTGTAGTATATCACAATTTTCTGAAACTGAGAAAAATCGATTTAAAGTTTGGGGTCTATTTTTTCCAAATTTTTGGTAGAAAGTTACATCAAAGTTTCAAAACGACATTTTGTACATAACAATCAAGTAAAATGAGTCTTAAGTTTATTCATTACATTAAAGAATTAATTCCCCCTTTTTGGCTGTTGTAACATTCTGATTTTCAAAATCTTATTTTAAAAACAAAAAAAATGTTATAAGTCCTGGGGATGTAACATTATACCAACTACAGGGTTGAAATTTCTTACGTTTTCTCTACCCGTATGTACATGCTTTTCAAATGGACAATGGAGATATAACACTGGGGGTACCCTGAAAATCATACAAAAACTCACTAATGTAGAGTAATCTCATCATAGGGAGATAGATCAGTTTAAAGTTAGCCGAACTGCATTGTCATCTCTAATTTTTCAAATAGTGGAGTTATAACATAGGGAATAATACATGGCAAAATCTGTATCAGATGCCGTATCAACTCGAGAATCCAATATCACCCAGAGGGCCGAAGG
Source organism: Modiolus philippinarum (assembly GCA_002080025.1). Lineage (NCBI taxonomy): Eukaryota > Metazoa > Mollusca > Bivalvia > Mytilida > Modiolidae > Modiolus > Modiolus philippinarum. The sequence continues at coordinate 43,365 of MJUU01006308.1, forward strand.
CCCGAGGGGTGATATTGGTCGAGGGTTGATACAGTATCTGATACAGATTTTGACATGTATTATACACTTTATCATATATTTCGACAACTGAAAAGGTTTTTGTATTTTGTTTTATTTGCAACTTTTAGACATAACATTGTATGACCAATCAATAAGTGTTTGAATACTGAAGTTACTGTAAATTTAGCTGCTGCATATGCGCATT